>SJYC01124308.1:0-36105 GCA_006408675.1 Madoqua kirkii | reverse complement strand
AAAAAAAAAAAGTGGAGTGAAATTAACAAAAAGAATGTTAATATTTCAACATGTTGCATTCAAGTAGCTCTACACAACTGCCGGAATTGCAGGATCGTGCAAAAGACAAATGAGAGTTATTGTTCCATTCCATTATCTCCTTGAAAGCATTCTGTGCACTCACAGCCTCCTATAGATGCCTACACTGGGATTTGTTGTTTAGCAGCAAAGTCGAGTCCAACTTTTGAGACCCCACGCACTGTAGCTCACCAGGCTCCTTTGTCCATGGGATTTCCTAGGAAACAATACTGGAGTGGGTTGCCATTTCCTTCTCCAGAGGATCTTCCTGACCCAGGGATTGAACCTGAGTGGCAGGAGGATTCTTTCCCACTGTATGTTGAGATAGAACCCTGTAAATTAGGAGTCCTACACTTGTGAAAAATTTAAATAACACTATCTAATCACTGTCAGATACCTTGAGCTTACCACAGGTAAGCTGGCTGATGTAGTGACCTTTTTTGAAGGTAAATTTAAAGATACAATTAGAAGTAAAACTAATTGTGAACTTTCCTTCACATTCAGACAAATCTAACACAGCAACTGTTATTTTACTTTTACTTCCAGCTTTGTACTTTGATAATCAGTGTACAATTTTGATTTTCACATTTTTCTATGTAATATATTGGCTCATAAAAACCACTCTTCCAAAGTGGCATGATAGAGTGTGATTAAAGAAACCCTGGAATGCTCAAAGCCCTTCCTGAATATGCATGTGCCCTTAACTTAAAAATTCCTTAATTCCCCTCCTCTCCATTTTAGAAATGATAAACTCAAATATAATTGAATGAAATTAATTATCTGATGGTGCAACCATGAAAAATGATTTTAAAAATAAAAGGAAATTCTGGATGATGCACTGCATTGTCATTTTTCATGTCTCTTTCGTCTCCTTTAACCTCTGCTTCTCTGTACACAGGTGTTTGTGCATCTTCTTTGTATTCTTGGCATTGATTATTTTTTTTTTTTACTGTGCTAGGTCTTCATCGCTGCAGGTGGACATTCTCTAGCTGGAGATCTAGTGGAGTCAGAAGCTGCTCTCTAGCTGCAATGTACAGGCTTCTCACTGGGTGGCTTCTCTCGTTGCACAGCACAGGCTCTAAGCATGCTGGCTTCAGTAGCTGCAGTTTGCTGGCTCTAGAGTGTAGGCTCAGTAGTTTGGCCCAAGTGCTTAGTTGCTCCTCAGTGTGTGGAATCTTCCCAGACTAGAAATTGAACTGATGTTCTCTACATTGCAAGGTGGACTCAACCACTGGATCACCAGGGAAGCCCGGCATTGACATTTTTGAGGAGTACAGGTCAGTTGTGTTGTAAACTGTCCCTCAATCTGAGCTTGCCTGATGCTGCCACCATGTTCTCAATGGCGCTGAACACTGCTGATCACTCTCATCCTCTGGAAAGTCCTTGTCTCTGAGTTTCCCTGACAACACCTTCTCCCAGTTTTTCTCTTTCCTCTCTCAATCATCTAGCTCTCCTTTACAAACTCTTTCTCTTCAGTGGAACCTCTCTCAGGGTTCTTGAATCTCCTCTTTTCTCTCCTGTGCAGATGACTCCCAAACCTATCAGCCAGTCTTGTTCTGAGATACAAGTTAACGTATTCTCCAGCACCTTTATCTCAGCCTCCAACAC
This sequence comes from Madoqua kirkii, assembly GCA_006408675.1. Taxonomy (NCBI): domain Eukaryota; kingdom Metazoa; phylum Chordata; class Mammalia; order Artiodactyla; family Bovidae; genus Madoqua; species Madoqua kirkii. Next base: position 34,440 of record SJYC01124308.1, on the reverse strand, counting down.
CTCCCAAACAACCTGCTCTTGTTACCCCAAAATTGGATTTGTCTCTTGGTGGATATCAAACCATAAGATACAACCAAGCCAAAAATCAGAAGGAAGGATTGATTACTTGCAGTGAGTTAGGAGAACACCTGGAGTCTTTCCCAAAGTAGTGTCTCCCTGAACAGCAAAATTAAGGAATTTTTAAGTTAAGAGTACATGCGTATTCATGAAGGGGTTTGAGCAGAGGAAAATTCAACATAGAGTTGAGGAGAAGGTCCCAAGTTGCTTTTTTAAAAAAATATTTATTTTTTTATTTGGCTGCCCCCAGGTCTTAGTTGCAGCATGTGGGATCTAGTTCCCTGCTCAGAGATGGAACCTGGGCCCCTTGCATTGGGAGCATGGAGTCTTAGCCACTGGATCACCAGGAGTCCCCCAAATTTTCATTGATTGAAGTCAGAAAGGTCAGTAAAAAGCAATATCTTCATCCATTAGTTTCTAATAGATCTGGTGGTTGAGTGCTGGGGCAGGGGGGTAAATTCTGCAAAATAGCTCAAGAAATTGCTTTAGGCTAATTTTTAACATTGAAACAGAATAAGAGTCTTTATAACAGATTTATTATCTTTGTTATTGTTACTTTTCTTGACTAGTAATAATAATTTGTTCCTGCATTCTTTTTTCCCCTTTATATCATTAATTTATGATTCTTGTTCAAGGGTAACTTTCATCCAGACTTAAATCACGAAATGGCTTAGGCCAAAAGTGGTCTTCTCTTGTGTTAAGAAAGCCCCTGTTTGGGTACCGCAACCCACTCCAATGTTCTTGCCTGGAGAATCCTATGGACGGAGGGCCCTGGTAGGCTACAGTCTATGGGGTTCTACAGTCTATGGGGTTACAAAGAGTTGGACACAACTAAGCAACTAACACAGAGAAGGCAATGGCACCCCACTCCAGTACTCTTGCCTGGAAAATCCCATGGATGGAGGAGCCTGGTAGGCTGCAGTCCATGGGGGGTTGCTAAGAATCGGACACAACTGAGCGTCTTCACTTTCACTTTTCACTTTCATGCATTGGAAAAGGAAATGGCAACCCACTCCAATGTTCTTGCCTGGAGAATCCCAGGGATGGGGGAGCCTGATGGGCTGCCATCTATGGGGCCACAGAGTCGGACATGACCGAAGCGACTTAGCAGTAGCAGTAGTAGTAAGCAACTCACACACACACACACACACACACACACACACACACACACACACACCCTATCTCCTTCATTCCCACACCAGAATCTCCTGTTTCAGTGAGTCAAACCATTTAGTTGCCAATGACAGAAAATTTTTCTCCTTCTTTGTCAACATGTTTCATATCCATCAGGAATCAAAGCATCTTGCAGATTGTTTCTCTTAAAGATCTATTGACTAGATCTTAATCCTCTTCATTCTCATTGCAACTTTCCCAGTACAGCTCACCTGTATGGTAGTAGCGTTAGTCGATCAGTGTCCTACTCTTTGTGATCCCGTGGACTCTAGCCCGCCAGACTCCTCTGTCCATGGAACTCTCCAGACAAGAATACTGGAGTGGGTAGCCATTCCCTTCTCCGGGGGACTTTCCCAACCCAGGCATCGAATCTGGATCTCCCGAATTGCAGGCAGGTTCTTTAGCATTTGAGTCACCAGGGAAGTATCCACTACCTGCATGACAAAAGCTTTCCATCTCCCCTGAAGTTGTTTTCTTTTCTGTTTTTTCTCTTTTTGGCTGTACTGCACACCACAGGTCCTAACCACAGGACTGCCAGGGGATTCTCCGGATTTTTGTTTTTCTTTTTTAAACAATATCTGTTTATTTCTGGCGGTGCTGGGTCTCTGTGGCTGCTCATGGGCTTTCTCTAGTTGTGGGAAGCAGAGGATATTTCTGGTTGTGTGTAGGCTTCTCATTGCAGTGGCTTCTGTTGTGGCAGAGTATGGGCTCTAGCAAGCCGTTGTGGTGCGTAGGCTCAGTAGTTGTGATACAAGGGCTTAGTTGCCATGTGGCATATGGGATCTTCTCCAACCAGGGATCAAACCTGTGTCCCTCGCATTGGCAGGCAGATTCTTAACTGCTGGACTAGGGAAGCCCAGAGTGTTCTTTTTTAAAGCCCAGTTTTTTCTTTTAATCACCTTACTCTCGTCCCCTCAGGCTAACACTCAAACTTCTTAACCAGACTTAGAGGATTCTTTACCTCCTGTTGGTGGTGGTGGTTTAGTCACTATGTCCAACTCATTGCAACTCCATGGACTGTAGCCCGCCAGCTCCTTGGTCCATGGGGTTTCCCAGCTAAGAAGTGGGTTGCCATTTCCTTCTCTAGGGGATCTTCTCAACCCAGGATTGAACTCGGGTCTCTTGCACTGCAGGCGGTCTCCTGCTTGGCAGGTGGATTCTTTTCCGAGTCAGCCACCTGGGAAGTCTTACCTCCCATTACTATCCCCCAACCCTCCACCTATACATGATTTTCTTTTCCTTAAATACTCTATGCTTGCTCTTTCTTGTTCTGCGGTCTCCAAGTCCTGTCTGACTTTTTGTGACTCCATGGACACCACTCCTGCCTCTGAGCTTTTTATAGCCATGCAGTCTCCTCCTTGGGAACACTCTTCTCTCCTTTTGTCTCTGTCATGCTTCTGAGTTCAGAAGGAGAAGCGGGTAACAGAGGATGAGATGGTTGGATGGCATCACCAAGTCAATGGACATGAGTCTGAGCAAACTCCAGGAGGTGGTAAAGGACAGGAAGCCTGGCATGCTGCAGCCCATGGGGTCACAAAGAGTCAGACATGACTTAGTGACTGAACAAAAGCAACAATGTTTCTGAGTTCAGCTTTAGGAAATTCTTTCAGGAGACCTTCTCTGACCTGTCAAATGTGAGTTTGTTATCCCTTTCAGGAAAGCCCACTTTCCTCCATTTACCCTCATATTTCGCTCACTAGACTATAAGTGCCTTGAGGGCAAGTACAATACCACCATGTCTATTTCATACTTTTGTTCAGACCCCCGCCTAATGAAAGTGCTCGAGAAAGTGCTATTATATGCAGGAATAACTAAGTCTCTTCCCAGGTCTCCTCCATTCCCCTCCCATACCACCCCCACTCAACCCTTACCTCCTCTAAGAAGTCTAAAAAACATGACTTCTCTCTGACCCTTTATCAGTAAAACAACACTTGGAGCCCCTTGTCACTGTCACTCTTTCCCTGAAAAACAAGTTTGTTCACTGATGAACTCTTATTTATCGCTACTCTCTAGGTGCAGTGCATAGGCCTCTCATTGCAGTGGTGGAACACGGGCTGGGCAGGTGAGCTTCAGTAATTGTGGCACACAGGCTTAGCTGTTCCAAGGCGTGTGGGATCTCAGTTCCCAGACAAGGTCAAACCCGTATCCCCTGCATTGGCAGACATATTCTTTTATCTACTGCGCCACCAGGGAAGTTCAAGATTTATCTTTCTAATGGGAGCGATTTCCTGGAGCAAGTTTCTGAAGTCTGGAGTGACCTTCTTTGCCATATAGCATGGCTCAGGCCATCCTTCCAGTTGGTGAGTGCACAGGAAATGAAAACTGATCAATGTCATCATCAAAACAAAATAGTTAATAATTGAGACCTTCAATCTGCACAGCTAACAAAATAATTTACTGCATTACAAAAGGGCCAAAAGAGAAAGTTTTTTTGCCATTGACAGTACAATGACTGGGTAAATTGATTTATGTCACAGTCTGATGAAACTCTTATATTTCATAGTTGATTTTTCTGCCATCAGCTAAGCTACTTCAGGCAAATCTCTTTCAGCAGAAAGTCTTTCAAAGTACAATAATAGTATTTGCAATGATCTTATTTCTCCCTATCATTCTGAACCTTGATCTAATTGTTCTTCCTTCTGGGGATTTAGCTTTAAACTAGAGCTCATCTTGCCCTGGAGAAAGAAGAAAGGAAACCTTACTTTAAGGGTTAAGTAATTGATGAAATTCAAGGTATCTTACTGTTTTTCAGTCATGCAATGTTATAATGCCATAATTAAGCAGTAAGTTGATAACCAAGAAAAGAACATCAGATAGATAATTCCCTGACTAGACTGGAAGATCCATAAAGGTGGAGGTGTGGGTTTTATTTTCCAATGAATACCCAGCACCAGCACCAGACAATGTGTCACTCAGGGCCTTTTTGGGAAGGTTATATAATGAACATAAACTTAGACCTTAAGATCTGAAAATCAATACCGGCACAATAATAGGCAAATGGTAAAGACTTTAACAATACTGCTTGTTAGCCATTCCATGATACTAACAAAAAGCATCTATTTTTGGCACCTTGAGCCTATGAAAGCTTAACGAATGACATGTGACTTCATGATGAGGTGGACAGATATGACTGACCTAAGGCCTAGAGCCATGGCAGTCAGGAGACGGCTTCAATCTCAACTCTCTTACTCATCAGTCCTATGACTGTAGCCATTAACCCCTGTGAGTCTTAATTTTCCCATCTCTAAAAAGGGAACAATAAATGCTTTCCAGGACTATTAAAAAAAAAAAACTGCTTGATAGGGTAATTGACTGGCTGATGGCCAACAATTCTAAATTCACTTTTCTCTCAAATTAATGGTTTGAGCAATACCAGTATAACCAAGCTAAGGTTCATGTGTGGAGCAAAAAGCCAAACTCTGAAAGTGAGTGTTTGCAGCAAATTAAGGGTTTATTTGCAGCACACCAAGCAAGGGAGTGGGAAATAAACCTCAAATCCATGCTATCTTAGTCTTTGAGTTGGGAATGTTTTAAGGGGAAGAAGACAGAAATTTATATTAATCATAGTCTTGTGAGATTTTTGAGACATTTCTTACTTGTAGTTTTGAGAGTCAGGATGTCTCTGATTTAAGATTCTCTGGCCAGGTCATCCATAGCTTGGGGGTCTACTAGCTCATTTTGCCCTGGAGAAACAACCTGAGTTTATACGTTAATGATTATGCCTGTTATAGCAATTTTAGTACATTAATAATGTTAGTGACAGTAGCGAGTTTAGTCATCTGACTCGGATTGATTAGGATCAGTTGCCACAGGACTGAGGTCAGAAGGGACAAGAAAGGGATTAAGGTCAGAGAAAATAAGCAAGGGAGTAAAGTTGTGGATAGATTACTCATAGACTTGGGAAGAGAACTTGTCTTTAGAGGGTCTCGGTCTTACCAGATATAATGAATGCTTTTGCGTGTCAGCAGAAAACAAATGCAACTTGAAGAAAGTGATATGTTTCTGAATACTAAGGAAATAATTTGATGCTTACACATTTATTGGAATGTGAGGCCTCAAGACTTCTTCTTTTTTTTCCCCTCACACTGTGCAGTTTGTGGGATCTTAGTTATCTGACCAGGGATTGAAACTAGGTCCTTGGCAGTGAAAACATTATGCCCTAACCACTGGACCCCAAAGAATTCTTGGTGAATGTGATGCCTCAGGTCTTATAAAGAACTACTTACAAGGCTTAGAAATCAGCAGATACAATATGGTAATAATTTGTATATGCTTAAATTCTGCCAAAGAATGATTAAAGGAGTTGAATAAGTATTTTACTTGGGAACTTCAGAAAACATATAGTATTTTCTACTTACTATTGCTGCAACAATAATTACCCCAAAACTTAGAAGTGTAGGGGAGCAGAATTTGTCACTCCAAAACATGTCTCTGGCATATTAATTATTTTAAACTGGTTATTTTCTAGAAAACAGTAGACTTGGGAAAACTCTGAAAACCAAATAAGAGTTACTCTTTTTAAAGAAATATTTAACTCTAGAAACTCTTATCAATAGAGAAGGCACTGACTTAAATCTGCACAACAACCTTACCCTCATTTGCTGTGCTTTTCCTATAACTTTCCATAACTAACTCACCCCACCTCAACACTCTCTTTAGTCTTTAGCTGAGGGTGGTATTTAAGGTGAAAGTCTGGGCTGTTTTGGTGAATTACTCAGTTTTCCTGGGTTTCTCCCATGTGCACATTATTACACTTTTATTTGATTTCCTCTTGTTATTCTGTCTCATGTCAGTTCAATTCTAGACCAGCCAGAAGAAAGAACCTAGAAAGAAAGACGGAGATGTCTTCCTCCCCTACAAAGGCTTATTATACCTTAGGGGTCCCGTGGGCCAGTTATCTGGCATGTGCTAAGTTGCTTCAGTTGTGTCTGACTCTTTGTGACTCTAAGGACCATCGCTCGCCAGACTCCTCTGTCCATGGGATTCTCCAGGCAAGAATACTGGAGTGGGCTGCAGTGGAGTAATTAGATGCAACTGTGTCCATACTGACTTCTCCACAGAGCTGTGTGTGTATGTAAGTGTGTGTGTGCTCATAGCAAAGAACCAATCTTAGCTCAGTTTATAATAAAACTGCCTGCGGGGCTTCCCTGGTGGCCATTGCAGAAGATATGGGTTCGATCCCTGATCCAGGAAGATCCCACATGCTGCAGAACAACTAAGCTCATGTTCTACTACTATTGAGCCTGTGCTCTAGAGCCTGGGAGCCACAGCTACTGAATTCCACACAGCTAGAGCCAGTATTCCACAATAAGAGAAGCCACCATAATGAGAAGCCCTCAAAGCAACGAAGACCCAGCACAGACATAAATAAACAAATAAATTATATATATATATACATATATACATACATATATTTGTATGTGTATATATAAAGAATCCAGATCTAACACCAATAAAAAATCTTTAAAAACTGCCTACAAGCTAGATTTTGCCCATAAACCCCAATTTGCTGGTCCCTGCTCTAGACACAATCCAAGAGACCAAGATGGAAGCTTCCACCTCTTTAAAGACCTAGCCTGTGAAGTCACACACTGTCCTTGCCACTGTATTCTATTAGAATACATAATCACTTATGGCTTGGTTTTATTGTGGGAGGGGAATTACACAGGGTTTGAAGACTGCTGAAAGCAAGGATCATCTGAGGCTATCCTGAAGGCTGACCCACAAAAATGTCTGAGAACAAGACTTCCCAGGGGATCTAGTAGTTAAGACTTCACCCTGCCAATTCAGGGGGCATGAGTTTAATCTGTGGTCAGGGAGCTAAAATCTCACATGCTGCCATGGCATGGCCAAAAGATTAAAAAAAAAAAGTCTGTGGAGGACTTCCCTGGTGGTAAGTGGAAAAGAATCCACCTGCAATGAAAGAGACACAGGTTTGGTCCCTGGTCTGGGAAGATTCCACAGTGCCAGGAACAGGAACTGAGCCCACGCTCTAGAGCCCACGACCAACAACCACTGGAGCCCACGTGTCTAGAACCTGTGTTCCAAGACGAGCAAAGCCCCTGCAGTGAGAAGCCCATGCACCACAGCTAGAGAGTAGCCCCCGGTTGCTGCAACTAGAGAAAGTCCTTATGTAATAATGAAGACCCAACACAGCCAAAAATGACTAAATAAAGTCTGAGGTGCATACATTTGACTGAGTCTCCAAGTGATTTTGTTATTATCTTTGACAATGACCTTCTGACATACGGAGATAGCATAATAGACTACACGGAGAATTGTGCTTACCATAAAATATAAAATAATCTGCTCCTTATTGCTTGGTATTCTTCTAAATTATTCTTGAAAAAGTCTAGAAAATAGCAAAAAATGTAAATGACTAGATAGTGAATGGAAAATATAATTATTTTAAAAAATTTATTTGGCCACACTCCTCAGTATGTAGAATCTTAATTCTACAACCATGGATGGAAACCACAGGCCCTGCAGTGGAAGCACCAAGTCTTAGTAACTGGACCACCAGGGAAGTACTAAGACTATAATTTTCTACCTTCAAAAACCCCACAACACCTAACAAAATTATTTTTAAATAGGAGGCATTAAATAAATGTCTGTTGAATTAAAAAGTATACATCTCTTTCTGCAAAATAGCTCTTATTTTTTTTAAATTCTACCCAATTGTTTGGTACTCTGCAAGTCAAATATTAAAGATTATTTAACTTTTTCAGCCAGTTATACTGACTTTATACAATATGATTTTTTTCTAAGCAAAAAGATGTAGGAAAAAGCATGTCTTAAAAAAGTAGAAGTACATCATTGTCAAAATATAATGTCACTCATTATTTTTCTTTCTAAATAGCCACTTGACTTTTTGACTCCTGAGAGTTCCTTGGACTGCAAGGAGATCAAACCAGTCAATCCTAAAGGAAATCAATCCTGAATATTCATTGGAAGGACTGATGCTGAAGCTGAAGCTCCAGTACTTTGGCCACCTGATGGAAAGAACTGACTCATTTGAAAGATCCTGATTCTGGGAAAGATTGAAGGCAGGAAGAGAGGGAGATGGCAGAGGATGAGATGGTTGGATGGCATCACTGACTTAATGGACGTGAGTTTGAGGAAGTTCCAGGAGTTGGTGATGGACAGGGAAGCCTGGCAAGCTGCTGTCCATGTGGTAGCAAAGAGTCAGACATGACTGAGTGATTGAACTAAATTGAACTGACTTTTTGACAAATATTTTTGAGTGATGTTTTTGACAGTAGATCTTGGTGCCCAGACATGAGCAAGTATACAGAGGTCTTGGTGGACCTTTCCAAGAACTACAGGGGTCTTCCCTGGTGGTTCAGTGGTTAAGAATCTACCTTGCAATGCTGAGGGCATGGGTTCCATCCCTGGTTGGGGAATTGGAATCTCTTGTGCCACCGTGCAACTAAGCTCATGCACCACAGCTACAGGGCCCACATGCTACAACTAGAGAATCTGTGTGCAATGAAAGATCCCATGTGATGCAATGAAGATTCCTGAGTGCTGCAACTAACATCCAATGCAGCCCAAAAAATAAATATTAAAAAAAAAAAAAGAATTAGTGGCTTTAGGTTTCTTTATTAGTAACTTTTAAGTCTCCTAAGAGATAAGGTAAAACCACTTTCTTGCACACCATGATGGTTAAGTCACAGTTTCAACTACATCAAGCACCAAATAACTGACCTCCTTCCTCCCAGTACCATGACCTATAGAAATCCTGTGGGGTGGAATTCAGAGACTTCTGCAAAGTGTGTAGGTGTCCTCGAGCCTGCATTTCTCATTCTTAGCTGAAGGTAACATTCCCCACAACGCCCAAAAGTATATCAGTCATTTGCTCTCTTCCAGTAAAAAATACACTCACATTAATGGATCAAAAAGTTTTATTCTGAAACTGCTCTCAACCCAAGTTCATATGCCCAATGGACACACAGGGTACCAAATGACTGAACCATTAGAGTTCAGACCAGAGAGAGATTTAATGCAAGGGCCAAGCAAGGAGTATAGGCTGATTGTGCTCCAAAGACCTGAACTCCCTGATTTGAGGAGTTTGGGGAGAAGAGTTTTTAAAGACAAAATTTAAGGTGTGACTTTCTTCTGATTGGTTGGTGGTGAGGAAACAAGGTAGATTCTCATACTTTTTTGCTCAGCTTGAAATTACCATACTCCACTTTGGTGGGAGCCTTAGTTCGTATAGAACTAAGATTGTATCAGATTGTTCTGAATAGCCATTGAAGAGAACCTAGGACTCTGCTTTTTAAAAAAAATTTTTTTAATTGAAGGATAATCGTTTTACTGAATTTTGTTGTTTTCTGTCAAACCTCAACATGGATCAGCCATAGGTATACATATATCCCCTCCCTTTTGAAGCTCCCTCCCATCTCCCTTCCCCATCCCACCCCTCTAGGTTGATACAGAGCCCCTGTTTGAGTTTTCTGAGACATACAGCAAATTCCTGTTGGCTATCTATTTTACATACAGTAATATAACTTTCCATGTTACTCTTTCATACATCTCACCCTCTCCTCCCCTCTCTCCATGTCCATATATCTACTATGTCTGTTTTTCCGTTGCTGCCCTATAAATAAATTCAATACCATTTTTCTAGATTCCGAATATAAGCATTAGAATACGATATTTATCATTCTCTTTCTGACTCACTTCACTCTGTTTAAGTTTCTGGGTTCATCCACCTCATGAGAACTGACTTAAATAGGTTCCTTTTTATGGCTGAGTAATATTCCGTTGTGTATATGTACTACAACTTCTTTATCCATTCACCTGTCAAGGGACATGGCCTCTGCTTTTTTGATACACTATTCTTTCTTGACTATCTTTTCTTTGTTTCCATATTCCCTTACTACCCTAACTTGTAACTGTTTAAATCTGCTCTTTGGACCTCAGGGAAGATCTAGGAAGCTGAGGTGTTTTTTCCTACAATTAAAAAATGGGGAACACAGAATGGCTTTTGTACCTGGGAAGGTCCTGCAGGGCTCAACTTGGTTTCAAAATCATGTCCCTCTGAAGCTAAATTCTATTACCAAGCTTGTGATTAATCTCTTTATCCCAAAGTTTATTCCCTTTCTTGTCCCTTCTGAACCTCAGCCTTGTGGCAACTGAACACTAACCAGAATCAGATTACTAAAATCGCCATTGTCAATAACATTATTCAGTTCAGTTCAGTTCAGTCGCTCAGTCGTGTCCGACTCTTTGCGACCCCATGAATCGCAGCACGCCAGGCTTCCCTGTTCATTACCATCTCTTGGACTTCACTCAGACTCACGTCCATCGAGTCCATGATGCCATCCAGCCATCTCATCCTCGGTCATCCCCTTCTCCTCCTGCCCCCAATCCCTCCCAGCATCAGAGTCTTTTCCAATGTAAAATTGCTATAATAGTCAAGATCATTAACATACAAACTCAGGTTGTTTCTCCAGGGCATAGACACCCTCCCCCTAACCCCCACGGTCTGAGAATTGTAAACTGGAAACATCCTGACTCCTAAAACTGTGATTAAAAAATGTGACAGAATCATCACAAACAGTGATTAATGCCAGCCTTTTGTTCTCCTTAAAAACGAAAGCCCTAAACGAAAGACAAAGATGAGGTGGATATGAGGTTTATCTCCCACTCCCTTGCTTGATTTCCTGCAGTCAGTGCTATACTTTCCTTCACCACAACCCTCCTCAGCAGATTGACCTTACTGTGAGTTGGGCAAGTGGACCTGAGTTCAGTATGGTAACAATGTATGTTCCAAAAGTTCTCTGTGCTTAGTTGCTCAGTTGTGTCTGACTCTGCAACCCCATAGACTGTAGCCTGCCAGGCTCCTCTCTCCATGGGGATTCTCCAGGCAAGAATACTAGAGTGGGTTGCCATGCCCTTCTCCAGGGGATCTTCCCAACTCAGGGATCGAGCCCAGGTCTCCTGAATTGCAGGAGGATTCTTTACTGTCTGAGCCACCAGGGAAGCCCAAGGTGGTAATGGTCACCTTATTAACCACTGAAAAGTTCTCTGGTGTAAGTCTTCATTTTCCAGTCCTGGGAAGTGTATTTCTAAGTGCTAAACACTGAGAAGATCTTCCTAAGCATTATACAAACCTCAGAAGGTGTGAGGAAAAGAGTGAGATTTTGACGACATGGCAGCATGAAAGGCACCCTTAAAACATATTGGAACAACAACAAAAAAATCAGACAAGGAGTTAAGATGCATATTATGTAAAGAGGTGGCTCCGTGGGACCTGTTCAGGAAGGATGTCCATAGTTAGTTGCTAGATGTAAAAGCAAAGTTCTAAGGCAGTTACATGAATGTGCATAGAAAATTGCAGTCAAGATGGCAGCTATCTCTGAGAAATATCTCTAGGAAGCAGGATAGGATGCGGCTGAGTAAAGAGGAATAGTATCAATTTTACTTTGTAAACATCCATATTTTTTTAGATATTTGTTTACAACAATCACAAAGTACTTTTGTAACTCAATACAGCTATAATGTGTTAATAATAACTAAGTTTGGTAGAGAATTCTTAGAGTATTAATGAAATGGATTTCCTCATTTAATCTTTATGACAATGCTGTGAGTAAAGTATTATTATTGTGCCCTTTGTATATATGAGGAAACTGAGGCACAAAGAATGTAAGTAACTTGTGACAGAGCTCATAAGTAGATGGCTAAAAAGACATTAAAATATATAAATGGCAAAGAATGTGATTCACTATCCTAAAAGGAACCAGAGTTACTATTCTCTGCCTTAGAGAATAATTTAAAAGTAAGTTTTAATTAAACAACATTGAACTGGAGCACACTGAACTCATAAGTTATTTTTTAAAAGCATTATTAAAATGCTAAAGCAGACACAGTCCTGTACTGCCTATCTGTGACACAAATCCTTTTTGTGTTTTAGAAACGTCCTGGCATGTGCTATAAAACTCCCCATCAGAGCGCTTCATTGCTAACATGGTCTGTTGAAAGGACAAGAGAGGAAAAATCACTAACCAGGCATAAATGAGGAGAAGTGTGTAATTACAAAGAGTAAATTCCTCAAATCAATTGATGTTGAAAATAAAAATGTAACATTCTTTTTATTGGGTTTATTATCTGAAATTAGTTCCCTCCTTTGATGTGAGAGAGGCATGGTGCTCCGTTCGTGTGTCAGCAAATTGAGTGCTGACTCCGAGAGTCAGCAATCCCACAGCTCCTGATGATCCTGTTCTATAAAAAGGAGGTAATGCAGCCCATCTTCCCCAAGGGCCTCAACACCATGTGGGAAACACTCTCCCTTTGCTTTCAAAGCAGTTGTCATGGCTCCCACCCTGTTCTTTGAGAGAAGGTTTTACCTACTGTCCTCTGCTAACATCCAGTTATAAATACCCATTATCAGGAAGCTCTTGGAGCAGACCGAAATCCACTACCTCCAAAAAGACAGTGAGCCAGGCGCTCCTGAAGTTTCAAAGGGCAGAGCCAACCTCTCAGGTGAAATGGGAGGCTACCTGTTAGGTCATATCTTTTGCCATGCTTTGTAGGTGAAGTTCCACCATTTGAAATACCTTTGAATCCTGTGGAGTTCCTCCTTCAGAATGAAAATACCCTCCCATCAACTCCCATAAACTCTCCACACGGGGCACATGGGCAGTCAGTTCCAAGCTGAATCATTGGGAATAATGCCCACAAGCCGAGAGGTGTGAAGGGCCTGCCCAGGAGAGAGACACAGACCATCTTGCTTTGGGTCACACTAGGATTCCATGGGCTCTAGACGTTCTAGGTCAGTGTGTCCCAACATAAACAAGGTCAGGCTGACAAGCTACTTTCCAACCACATGGAAACCTCCAACTTTGACTGGATTCCCTCTGAAGTCACCTCCCTCCCCACCTGGGAACAACAGTTCTCCAGCAAATAATCACCAAACAGAGCCGACTGTGACTAATAGCATCCTTCCCCTTCTAGTCTGAGGCTCTGGAGAAACACAGAGCTGGGCTTGGGCAGTGCCTAGATGCAGGTACAAGCTTTCCAGACAGGACACTTGGTGACTTTTCCTTCCTCTGAACCGAAAGACTGGCTTTTTGTTTTTTCTTTCTTTCTTTTTTTTTACAAATCATCTATCAGTCTTTATTTATTATGATTCTTTTTGGGCTGTGCTGGGTCTTCGTTTCTGATGTGTGGCTTCTCATTGTGATGGCTTCTCTTCTTGAGGAGCATGGTCTCCGGGGCATGCAGCCTTCGTTAGTTGCAACTTGTAGACTCTAGTGCACTGGCTCAGTAGCTGTGGCACACCAGCTTAGTTTCTCTGAGGCGTGTGGAATCTTTCTGGACTAGGAATTGAGCCTGTGTCCCCTGAGTTGGCAGGCAGAATCTCAACCATTGGACCACAGGGAAATCCCAGTTTTTCTTTTAAATTATATTCTCACTGCAGACTTCCTAATCCTTTCTGCAGAGAATGAGTCATATTCTGCTCTGATTAAGGATCTGTAGGGGACTTCCCTGGTGGTCCAGAAACTAAGACTCTTTTCTCCCAATGCAGAGGGCCTGAGTTCAATCCCTGGTCTGGGAACTAGATCCCACATGCCTCAACTAGATTCTTGCATGCCACAAGGAATATCAAAGATCCCACAGGCAGCAACTAAGATTCAGCACAGCCAAATAAGTAAATCAAAATAGATTGTTAAGAAATGATCATTAAATCCTCAACAAGCATGCCTTTCCCCCACTCCAAAAGAACTCTCTGCGTCCACATTCTTTCTCTGGGCACATAGCCTATTGTCATCTAAGCTCCAGCACTGCCAAACTAAAGGTCATTCCCCCCAGTCTGGGTGGGAAGAAATTTTCATAACAGAAGAACATGAATGTACATTTAATCTATAGAGTGCATGGGACTGGGGGGACAAGAAGGTGGGAACTAGCAAATTGCAGATGTCTAGATGTCTACTGTCCCGCAGTCAACCAGCTGGCTGAGAGGCAGACACGCTCCACATATCAGCCCTTTCAGAAAATCATCTCAGACAATAATATTAATAGCAGTAGGAAGCATTAGGACTTTGAGCTCTGAACAAAGGTTTACTCACCCAGCTATGTCACAAAAGGCAGCAAGAGCCTGTTGAGATCGAAAAGTGATAAGATAAACTAATTGCTAGCCTTCTTCTAACAGTTGTCCCTAATGTTCCTTCCAGAAGCTTCTGAGTTTCTCTGCCTCTCTCTATGGCTGACACCACTCACCTGTTTTACTTGACAAACAATGAATTAAACATAATATTTTTCATGTAAATTAACTGCTTCCTGTTGACTGGTCTTTCTTTTCTTCCCTCCTTCTGGATCTCCAGGAAAGAAAAGGTCTTTTTTTTCTGGCCTCGGGATCTTAGTTCTCCAACCAGGGACTGAACCCAGCCTCAGCAGTGAAAGGACCGAGTCCTCCCAGAAAAGTTCTTGCAAAGATGGAGTTGAATTAGAAAGAACTTCTTTCCCCCAGGAGCAATAGAAAGTCAAATAACTCAGTTTTAAAGGACTGCCAGGGCAAATCACTCATGGAGCACAGTGGCTCCTTTGTGAATTCACCATCACGAACAGCACTCACCCCAAGGGTCTGGTCTTGCCTCGCATTTCCCTGGTCAGTGAAGGCTCCTCCCTTTCATTTCATCTATCTCTCTCTTCTTCCTCTCAGCTGCGAACTTGCTTCCTAATCCTAAACATCGAACTCCATCAAGATCCAGGCCACCAGCCCCTCTTTCCCTCCATTTAACAAGAAAGTTGCTGACAAGCCCTTGTCTGTCTCTGCCTGGTCCTCTCTCCTCAGGTTCATAAGATGTCACCCTAGTGATCTTCCCTTTCTCCCCTCTCCCTTTCTCTGATCAGTTTGCTCCCTCTCGACTGGTCCTTTACATCTATATCTATGTATCCATTCTTTTACCTGTAATACACATAATACATGTTGCAAACATTTTCTCCAAGTTTGTCGCTGGTCTTTGTTTATGATGTTTTTTGTTTGTTGGCTTGTGTATTGTTTTTAGCCATGCAAAAGTTTATTTTTAAAAAAATAATCACATTTGCAATCTTTTATTGCATTTAGATTGCAAGTTAGAAATACATTTCTCTGCCCTCAAAATATGAAGGAATTTACACACATTTTCTTCTGGAACTTATATGCTTTTCTTTTTACATTTAGCTATCCAGTGCATTTGGAATTTATTCTTGTATATAATGAAATGTGGATCCAATTTTATAATTTCCACACAACTATTTATGCATCCTAACATGATTTATTAAAAAGATATTTTAATATCTTTGTATTAAAAAGGTTTGAGAGACTTGAGATGCCTGCTTGTGTGTGTGCATTCAGTGGCTCAGTGATATCTGACTCCTTGCAGCCCCACGGACTGTGGACTGTAGCCCTCCTTTGTCCATGGAATTTTCCAGGCAAGAGTACTGGAGCAGGTTGCCATTCCTACTCCAGGGAATCTTCCCAACCCAAGGATTAAACCCTTGTCTCTTGCATCTTCTGCATTGGCAGGCAGATTCTTTACCACTAGTGCCACCTGGGAAGCCCAAGATGCTCCTTTATCATATTCTAAAATCTCCATGTGTATTTGAGCCTATTTATAAATTTTGTTTGCTATATAAATGGGCTGAATATACAGACTATTCATGTGTCTGCCATAAAAGCAAAGCAAAACCAACCAACCCTCAGCCCAATATTCTTTTCTAGCTTTTGCCTTAGCTCTCCCTCCCTTTCACAAACTTTTAAAAAGAGTTTTCCATACTCTGTTTCCATTTTCTTACCATTTACTCCTCAGTTCCCTCCAGATCTGGCTGTCACCCTCATCATTCCATCAAAACATTTGAGCTTGAGTCATTGCCATGATGCAAAATTCCATGGGGAGTTTTCAAGCCTCGTCTTATTTGACATTGTTGAACACTCTTTCTCTGAAGCACTCTCCAGATTGGCTTTCAGGCCTCAACCAGCTCCTGGTTTTCTTCCTTCTTCCTCAGCCAGTTTCTGGTCCAGTTTCTTTTGCAGGTTTTGTGCTACCCTATCTGGCCATTCAGAACTGGTGAATCAAAAAACCTCACTTCTTACCCGTTTCTGCATACTCTCTCTAGGTCATCTCCTTCCTGCCACAGCTCCATTCTAACCAACCCGCAGACACCTATTTCCCCAGTTTTCACTTGTAAGTGGATCCAAACACTTTTCTCCAACTCTCTTTATAACATTTCAGCTTGGATATTTCAATAACGTATCAAAGTCATGGAGAAAGATCCATTTCTTCTTACTCTGATTTTCATATCTGTTTTATTTTCTCCCTGTCTCACTGAGAAATATCAGCATCTATCAGGTGAAGAAACCCAGGTGTTATCCTTGACATCTCTTTTCTTGGAGTCCAGATCTGAACCATTGCCAAGTCTCCCTAAAGACTTCTATCTATTTCTCCCCACAGCAGGTCTTACTCTGGGTTATCCTTACCTCAGAGATGAATTCCTACCATAGCCACCAAACTGGTCTCCCTGCTTCTGACTTTTACCTCTATCCCCTGTATTTCACTCTTCATTCAACAGTCAGAGAAACGTGTTTGAAATCACTTCACTTGCTTTCCATTGCCCTTACTATAAGCCAAAATTGCAACACAGTTTGGCCCCTCTTCACCTCTCTTGTCTCCCCTTACATCACACTGCCTTCCTTTTGCTCCCTGAGTGCCACTGGGCAAGCTGACTTCCTGTGCCTCTGATTTTCCTCTATTGAGGGGCCTCGCCTTTTCCAGGCCACCCCCTGCCTCCCTTACCCATCCCAGTTCCTTCCATGCTCTCCTGAACTGGAATCAGTGCTCCCATTATATCCTCTCTGGGTACCATGCACCTTTTCTTAGAAATGTTTTAATCACAGTTAGCATTTTATGTTTACATGGGAGATTTATGTTTAATACCTGTAAGGGCAGAACCACATCATTCATTTGTTTCCAACTTATCCTAACGTGTACCTCTGGGCCTGACATGCAGTAAATAAATGAACGAAATTTTACTCTAATTCTTTCAAAGATTTTATTTTTACACTTTAAAATTTTAAATTGGAAATTCCCTGGTGGTTCAGTGGTTAGGACTCAGCGCTTTCACATTATCATATTCTAAAATCTCCATGTGTATTTGAGCCTATTTATAAATTTTGTTTGCTATATAAATGGGCTGAATATACAGACTATTCATGTGTCTGCCATAAAAGCAAAGCAAAACCAACCAACCCTCAGCCCAATATTCTTTTCTAGCTTTTGCCTTAGCTCTCCCTCCCTTTCACAAACTTTTAAAAAGAGTTTTCCATACTCTGTTTCCATTTTCTTACCATTTACTCCTCAGTTCCCTCCAGATCTGGCTGTCACCCTCATCATTCCATCAAAACATTTGAGCTTGAGTCATTGCCATGATGCAAAATTCCATGGGGAGTTTTCAAGCCTCGTCTTATTTGACATTGTTGAACACTCTTTCTCTGAAGCACTCTCCAGATTGGCTTTCAGGCCTCAACCAGCTCCTGGTTTTCTTCCTTCTTCCTCAGCCAGTTTCTGGTCCAGTTTCTTTTGCAGGTTTTGTGCTACCCTATCTGGCCATTCAGAACTGGTGAATCAAAAAACCTCACTTCTTACCCGTTTCTGCATACTCTCTCTAGGTCATCTCCTTCCTGCCACAGCTCCATTCTAACCAACCCGCAGACACCTATTTCCCCAGTTTTCACTTGTAAGTGGATCCAAACACTTTTCTCCAACTCTCTTTATAACATTTCAGCTTGGATATTTCAATAACGTATCAAAGTCATGGAGAAAGATCCATTTCTTCTTACTCTGATTTTCATATCTGTTTTATTTTCTCCCTGTCTCACTGAGAAATATCAGCATCTATCAGGTGAAGAAACCCAGGTGTTATCCTTGACATCTCTTTTCTTGGAGTCCAGATCTGAACCATTGCCAAGTCTCCCTAAAGACTTCTATCTATTTCTCCCCACAGCAGGTCTTACTCTGGGTTATCCTTACCTCAGAGATGAATTCCTACCATAGCCACCAAACTGGTCTCCCTGCTTCTGACTTTTACCCTATCCCCTGTATTTCACTCTTCATTCAACAGTCAGAGAAACGTGTTTGAAATCACTTCACTTGCTTTCCATTGCCCTTACTATAAGCCAAAATTGCAACACAGTTTGGCCCCTCTTCACCTCTCTTGTCTCCCCTTACATCACACTGCCTTCCTTTTGCTCCCTGAGTGCCACTGGGCAAGCTGACTTCCTGTGCCTCTGATTTTCCTCTATTGAGGGGCCTCGCCTTTTCCAGGCCACCCCCTGCCTCCCTTACCCATCCCAGTTCCTTCCATGCTCTCCTGAACTGGAATCAGTGCTCCCATTATATCCTCTCTGGGTACCATGCACCTTTTCTTAGAAATGTTTTAATCACAGTTAGCATTTTATGTTTACATGGGAGATTTATGTTTAATACCTGTAAGGGCAGAACCACATCATTCATTTGTTTCCAACTTATCCTAACGTGTACCTCTGGGCCTGACATGCAGTAAATAAATGAACGAAATTTTACTCTAATTCTTTCAAAGATTTTATTTTTACACTTTAAAATTTTAAATTGGAAATTCCCTGGTGGTTCAGTGGTTAGGACTCAGCGCTTTCACCCCACAAGTTGCATGGCATGGCCACAAACAAACAACAATAACAACAACAAACTTTTAAATAAGATTTTGTTTTCCAAGATGTTTATTTAAAACAAAGGATGGCAGCCAAGTGTGGAATCTGATATTATGGCTAGGATGTTGGGAATCAGAAAACTTGAGTTCTAATTCCAATCTAACAAACCTCTATGGTGAATTGGGGGGAAAATATTTAAATACTGCATACTTCTCCAAAGCATGCAGAATATGGCTTCCTTGCTTTTATCTTCATTATGTTTATTGATTTTTATATTCCTCTCTCCTACTGGATTGTCAGATTCTTAATGGTATACCTCATGTTTTACTGATTTCTGTCTCCATGGAGTCCATCACTTCAGCACACATAGGAGATGCTCAATCAATGTTAATAATTTAATTAATAAAATGTAACATAGGATGGCAGATTATTAATAGCACAGTGAAAATAATGCAGGACTAAAGATAGTTGAGGAAGAATCAAGGAAATTTCCATTGTAATTTAATCAGAAGTAAAATATAAGCAGAATTGTCCCCAATATGATAAGCTGTTGGAAAGAGATTTGAACTAGCAGAGCTGATGTCAGGTCAAACCATGAGTATGTGTTCAAAAAATACATTAGAGGAAGCTTAAACAGGAAGCTGAGGAAGACAGAGGCATATGGAATTGACAGAATATCAATGCAGGTGAGAATCTCCAAGAGAGCAGTGAGTATGGACAATGTAGAATTAACTTCAGTTATATATAACAGAAAATTTACTTAGATTTTTCTTCATGCAAATGAAGTCCAGAGGCACTAGTACAGTGCTGATATACTGGCTCTATGATTGCCTGCGGCCAAAATTCCTTCAGTCTTACTGCTTTGCCATCTAAACATACAGACTTCCCCCTCACTATCCAAAATAGTCCTTGGGTACAGGCCATTGTCTCTGCATTCCAGCCAGAGAGAAACAGGAAGAGAGAAAGATAGCAGTGCTCAGTCCTTTAAGGACACTTGTGTGCATGTGTGCTAAGCCACCACGTATTCCATTAGTCATATATGCAATATAGTTGCAAAGAAAGCTTGGAAATGTAATCTTGGAAATCCACACGCTCAGTTTAAAAGTTAGGGAAAAGAAATAAAGGGGGTCAAAAAACAGTCTCCGCCCCAGCATGTAATCAGAAGAACTAAAAGAGGAGTTTATATTGCAGGGAATGAAATTATAAGAAACTTGATGGATTGAACAAATGTTTGCATTTCTGTTCCCTACACACTGACTGCCAAGTGCTATACAGCTGCACAAGTAGTGACCAAATGAGTGATGTGGAGATGTATGTGGATCTTAGCATCCCAGTTAATCCCACACTGAAGCCTGATCAACACCCTGCTTCACTCTCACAGAAGCTATTCCAGAGCTTCACCAGTCTTTTAACTGTTCTCCCACCTCTCTGACCTTTGTCAACCTAGAAAAATGAACATGGGTACCTCAGTTTTCCATCCCCATATCTAAAGCCTTATCTCTGTCATTCACCCCCAAAACACTTATCCTCCAGGTTTTTTGTTTGCTTGCTTTCTTTCTTTCTTTTATCATGCCCTTTCTTCTGGTCAAGATAATTCCTGCCCCTCAGGAACCTCTCTATATTGCAAAGATCTTGAGATGGAGTTATCCTGGATTATCTTGGTGGAACCAATGTAATCACAAGGTCCTTATAAGGGGGAGGTAGGAGAATCAGAGAAGGAGACAGAAACAGAGGCGAGAGAGAGACAGAGACAGGGGGAAAGAGTTGAAGATGCTACTCTGCTGGCTTTGCAGATGGAAGAAGGGGTTACAAACAAAAAATTGCAGGCAGCTCCTTGAAGCTGAAAAAGGCAAAGAAAGAGATTCTTTCCTAGAGCTTTCAGAAGGAATTCCGTCCTGCTGGCCTGTTTTAGACTTTTGACATACAAAGCTGAAAGGAGCTAAGTTTCTGTTATCTTAAACCACTAAATCTGTGGTAACTTGTTAAACAGCAGTTGATGCAAACCACTGTGGCTGTTTATTTCAGAAACTAAACAAGACTTTTGGTGAAAGCAATTGGGGAAAAATTCTTTCTACAAATATTTACGGATTGAGATTGGATCAACATGACAGGAGTTTAAATGAAGCCCTGGACAGTGACTTCTGGCAGCAACACATGAAGACATAGAGAAGAACAATCTGAGATTATTGTTGCAAAACCAACTTTCCTTCTGCTTAGGCCACAGCCACTCACACTGAGTATAACATAAATATACCACATTTGACATGTGAACTAGTTAAGCTTGTTGTGACAGGCCTGGACTGCATTTATGTAATTCAAAATAAGCTTTAAATTTGCCCAGGAGTTTATTGACATTTCTGACCCTAGGTGTATGATGAATACCAAGTTTCAACAGACTATTCAAATCTGAGTAATACTGTGAAAATGGGCATGCCTAAATGCTACAAGTCCCTACAACTAAAAAATTGATAATTTACTTTTTCATAATCTGTGTTGGGGTATATGAATAACAAGATTCTATTGAGAAATGTCTGAAAGCTGTGAATTTTTCATTCGCTCTTCAGATTGACTTGCCATATGCCCTGGAAGGCTGGCCTAACAGAGACTAATTTCATAGGCTCCCTGGGTTTCCATGCCTTCTGGCTTGGGAGTTGCAAATGAAGCTTATGGCCAAAGGAAGTAAAAAAGGTGAAGAGGTGTTCTTCCAGCTTCCTCCCAAATCATCTAGTTCTTATTTACAACAAATTTTTACTTCTTGATTCAGAGTCTGCTTTGAGGGCAAACCAACCTAAGACAGCATGATATCAGGGAACTGTCCTCATCTTCCTGGTGTGCCCCGATAATTGTGCTTATACCACTACTCATAGCTAGCTGGATGCAAGCTACACCCATCAGATTCTCTTTCCTGGTAAATTGGTATTGGAGAAGAGAGGATGTTGGTCAGTGTCTACAGGAGGCTGGGGTGCCTGCATGTGAACTCAGGAGTTTTGCAAAGTCATAGTTTATCAAGTGGATAGAAGAAGCAGAGAAAGGCAGAGTGTAGGGTGGCGTGGGAGGCCAGGAGAGACACAGAGAAGGAAATGCATCTGAGAATCAGACAGGAGAGATGCTTTCTGTTCCAGGCTCCTTCCCTTCCGAAAGCCTTCCTTTATCGGCATCCAGCTCCTGATGGGTAAATTATGCTGATACAGGTGTAATATAGGTATAAATTCCACTTTGTGTCTTAAGTTAGCTCAGTAACTTCTGTTTTGTTCTTCTTCTTCTTTTGGCCGTATTGCACAGCATGTAGGATCTTAATCCCCTGACCAGGGATTGAACCCACATCCCCTGCCTGAATTTCCATCACAGAGTTTTAACCACTGGACTACCAGGGAAGTCCTTAGCTCAAGTAACTTCTATACATACTCATACATACTCAAGTAACTTCTATACATACTACAAAGAGTTAATCCAGAAATCTATATAAAATTACACCCGCACTCTCAGTGAACAGAAAGTTCTGCTCCACTACACTGCCTATTAGAATTTTCTGAAAGCACAATGACTGTTAATCTCCCCACAGGTGAGAGAACAAGCCTTCAACTACCCTCAGGCATTCACAAAAACCGACCTGAAGACCTGGCTGTTACATAGAGCAAGATATTTGTCATCCAAGACAACCTAGAATAGAACAATTTATTCCCTAATTACTCTCACTGGAGCAGCACCAAACTGCCCCAGATTTAGTGATATGTGGCAGGAGGAGGAAGTTGGAAGAGGTCAAACAAGCATAAGCAGGAACAGACTGACACCAATTCTGCAAGTTCCCAGCTCCCACCTGCTGCCTGCCAGGGTTCTGAGTCCTCAGCCCCTCTATCTGTACTACTGGGCTACCTGTGTTTGGATGTCACAGGCAGCCCTCCATATGATGTTCTTTTGGGGGCGCAGCAGTACTCTGTGCAAAATGTATCCTCTTTCTAGCAGCCTATCATAGTTCTTAAAAGTTTCCTTATTGACTTGTGCTTTGGTTAAGATATTATTTCCAGGATATCACTGCTAAAGGATGGATAGTCTGTAAAAGTACAGAAAAAAGACTGAAAATATAGTCATTACTGATTGTGCTCTGCCATTCTGAGTAGATCATGGAGCAGCTCAGTGACCCCAGGCTTTGTGACCAAGATCCTCACTGCCGCTCCATCCCCCATCCACACAGATCTGTCCCACTGAGGTCCTGCCGCCTCTCAGGAAATCTTGCATGGGCAGGGCCTATCTCTATCTCCTTTTCTTCTCCTAGTGAGAGAATGGAGTTGAATGTGGTCAGAATGGGGAAATGCAACCTCATCCTCCACCTTATCCTGGAAAAAGAAAACCTCTTTGGGGAATCCCTCAGCGGTCCAATGGTTAAGACCCTACACTTCCACTGCAGGGCACATAGGCTCAGTCCCTGGTGGGAGAACTAAGATACCACACACTGTGCAGTGCAATCCAAACAAAACAGAAATGAACAAAACAACAAAAAACAACCTCTTTCTCTCTCTCTCTGGGACAATCAATATAATGCCGCAGTGGACCACCTCTTCTAAACCAGAGTTGGAGACTCGGGAATGTCTTCCTGGTCGAAGGAACCTGGAAGCATGTCACTGCTGTTCAGGTAAGGAGGCAGCAGGAAGATTTCTTTTCATAATTTTTGGTGATCGGGAAAAGGATTGCACAAAAGAAAAAAGCATTAAAATATTTTAAACTTATTTGGAATTAGATTCATTCATTTGTTGAACAAGGATCTGTTAAGTGCCTACTGTAGGCATTGGGAATACAAGAAACAGGCTCTTGCCTTTGTGAAACTCAGGTACTAAAGGAGATGGATATCGCTCAGTCACACCGAGATAGTGTTTCCAACTATAGGCAATTTTGCCTTCAAGCGGACATCTGGGAATGTCTGGAGACATTTTTGTCACAACTGGAGGAGCTGCTACTGGCATCCAGTGACTAGAGGCTAGGAATGCTGTTGAACATCCTCTAATACAAGGAGCAACCCCTCCATAGTAAAGAATTATCTTCAACTCAAAACATGAGTTGAAGCAATGATGAGAAATCCTGTACTAAAGCAGTTGTTTTCAAAGTGTGGTTGCTGACAGGCAGCATCAGCATTACCTGAAAACTTGTTAGAAATGCAAATTCTTAAGCCCTACCCTAAATCTACTGAATCAGAAATTCTGGGGTAGAAGCCACCATTATGTGCTTTAAGGAGCCCTTCCAAGGAGTCTGATGCACACTGTTTGTGAAACACTGAATTAAAGAATGAGAGAATCTATCATCACAAAATGAGGCAAATTTTGTGATAGAAATAGGAAAAGGAAAAGATCTCTGGACCAGTACAACTCAAAAAGTGGTTTACCCACTACTAGCAGCATTAGCATCATCAGAGAGCTTATTAAAAATACAAAGCCTTGGGCCTCAGCCTAGGCCCACTGAATCATGGGGAGATAAGTAGGGGCTAAATCAAGAAAATCACTGGAGGCCATTCTAAGATTTTACATGAGGGAAATTGGAGATCTCGAAAAATTCAAGTTCAGGGAATAAACATGAATACGTTGGAGAAAAAGATTAGAGGTAGGGAAGCTAGTTGGGAGGTTAATGTGGTGGCTCCATGGGTGTGTGAACCAAGGCAGAGGCAGCCAGGATAGAATGAAGTACATGAGAGAAAGCCTCAGGAGGCAGAGGCAGAGGATGTGATGACTGACTGGATTAGGGCATGGCATTGTGTCAGGAATTCTTTTGATAGCAAGTAACAAAAACTCTCAAGATAGAATGGCTTTACAAAAGGAGAGTTTACTCTTCTTTTATAACAAGTCTACACTGAAGCCACTGCTACCTTTGGTTTAGTGATTTAACAATACCAAGGTTGGTGTCCCTGTGATTCTCTTGGTCTTTCCTTAATACGTGTTACCTCATGGTCACAAGATGGTTGCTGCCTCTCCAGATATCTTGTCTGTGTTCAGGGACAGAAGGAGGAAATAAGAAA
Organism: Madoqua kirkii; assembly: GCA_006408675.1. Taxonomy (NCBI): domain Eukaryota; kingdom Metazoa; phylum Chordata; class Mammalia; order Artiodactyla; family Bovidae; genus Madoqua; species Madoqua kirkii. Next base: position 9,541 of record SJYC01124308.1, on the reverse strand, counting down.
GACAGAGTTTATTCCTTTTAACAAAAAAAGCAAAAGTTTTTGCAAAACTACTTGCAGATTTCTATGTATTGGAGTGTTAGAAAGTGTTTATCTCAGCATCTTCATAGCAGAGAAAGTTTGGGGGAATTGGCATTAAGCTCTGCAACCTATAGTATCTATAAGGGAGAAAGTGAGGTAGGAGACAGTAGGCCTCTGGGCCAGACACCTGGTGATCATCAAGTGGAGTAAAACTGACCCTTGTTCTCACCCAGTGACTCCCAGGACAAAGCTAGTGGCAAAAGCTGAGCCCTGCTAAAGCAAAGAGATAAGGTGCCCACTCCTGAGATCAAAGAAGACTTTCCTGTCTGCACCTGCACAGGAAGGCTTCCTGGCAGTCAAAAATGAAGGGGGCTCCCACCACATAGTAAGTGTGGGCTTGTACCCATCGGTCACTACACTGAGATCCATCTTAGCAAAAAGTTACGCATGCATCTTAGGGAGGATCCATGGACCAGTCAGGTGTGAAGAAAGAAACAAGTGCCCAAGGGTAAACAAAGACCCAGAAGGACTGTCCTATTAAGTGATTTACATCACCTCTGTACTACACTCTTCCCCACCCAGGAGGCCCGCACTCCTCTCAGGATGTGGGTCTCTGCCTAGTGTCTGACTTAGAGCACCTTCCTCACCAGAGAGGAAGCCCATACCCTTTCTCTCTGGGTATGTATCTCCGACCTGCTTCTGAGATCAATAAACTGTTTTCCTGTGTGCTCTCTCATACATTGTGCTGTTTCTAATAATAAACTTCGTACCTATTTTTACAGCTTTAACCTCCTTGAAATATTCTTGCCTTCAAACAGGCGCAAGAGCCAGGGCCACGTTGCTTCTAGCCTCTAGCCCCTGGTGGCCTAGTGGCTAGGACTCTTGGTTTTCATCCGGGTTATCCAGGTTTAATTCCTGGGTAAGGATCTAAGATCTCTCTTCAGAAAGATCTCCCCACTCACTGCTCTCCCTCTATGATCAAAAGGATTAAACTAGAATGACTCTGGCTTGAGTGAAGGGAGGATCACTGGCACCATTCCCTAGCCTAAGCAAGACATGAGAAGGAACAAATTTGGAATGAGAAGAATCAACTCTGCAGATTTCCTTTGCCAGGTAAGAACACATATTCAGAGGTCTCAGGGAAAAAGAGACCCTCTCTGAGGATCATAACTCCACCTACCACATTGTTATTTATTAAGGAAATAACTTTGATATTACAATTTATAAACATTCCAAACTAATTAAGGAGGAAGGGACTTCCCTGGTGGTCCAGTGGTTAAGAGTCCACCTGCCATTTCAGGGGACATGAGTTTGATCCCTGGTCTGGGAGGATTTTACATGACTTGGAGCAACAAAGCCTGTGTGCACAGCTACTGAGCCCACACTCTAGAGCCCATGGGCTGCAACAACTGAACCCGAGTGCTGCAATTACTGAAGCCTGCACCCCCTAGAGCCTGTGTACCACAACTAGAGAGTAGTCCCTGCTCACTGCAATTAGAGGAAGCCTGCATGCAGCAACAAAGATCCAGCATGGCCAAAATAAATAAAATAAACAAGCAACAAAAAAAGAAGAGCTCTATCACTCTATAAATTTTCAAGTGACTAGAAATCCCTTTGGTGTTTGCATCTACCAGCTGAAATTTACAGAGGAAGCAGTGGCTGAGAAAGCACTGACTGCCTCCCAGCAACTCGCCAGAAGTGCTTCTCCTTTTGGAGTTGAGAATGAATCTGGAATAGAGTTGGTGCCAGAGTAAGTAGGAAAAGAAAGTGGAGCAAGAGAAATTGGGGCAGAAAACACTCTTTCAGCCAGATGCAGAGAACAGTTGCATTGAACCTCTAAACAGGTAGAAAATTTGGCTCTGGGAGCGAAAAAAGGATGTTAAGCATTCAGTTCAGTTCGGTTGCTCAGTTGTGTCTGACTCTTTGCAACCCTCCCATCCATCACCAACTCCCAGAGCCTACTCAAACCCATGTCCATTGCATCGGTAATGCCATCCAACTATCTCATTCTTTGTCATCCCCTTCTCCTCCCACCTTCAATCTTTCCCAGCATTAGGGTTTTTTTTCAGTGAGTCAGTTTTTCTCATCAGGTAGCCAAAGTACTGGAGTTTCAGCTTCAGCATCTGTCCTTCCAATGAATAGGCATTAGTGCTGCATTTGACCCAAGGATTCATTTGTTAGTGCGGGACCAATTCTCCAGAGATACTTCTGCTTCAGTGATTTTTGGCTTTGCCAAATTTAGTTTATCCGAAGCTTCTCCCTGAGTTTGCTGTTGATCTGACCAAGTTTCCCATCCCACTCATTCTAACTCTTCTCAGTTTGGATGTAATATAGTCCGAGGTTTAAAAGAGGACTTATTAATTATTATCAAAGTTTGTGTGCTGTGCTTAGTCACTCAGTCATGTCCGACTCTTTGTGACCCCATGAACTGTAGCCTGCCAGGGGGATTCTCCAGGCAAGAATACTGGAGTGTGTTGCCATGCCCTCCTCCAGGGGATCTTCCCAACACAGAGATCAAATCTAGGTCTCCTGCACTGCAGAACTCTGAGCCACCAGAGTACTTACCAGTCATTCCCCCTTTCCCTACCTTGGCTCTTTGCAAATAAAATGTTGTATTTTTCCCTTCACCAGTCTACAGGAAAAGGGATATTAATTATTTTAGTTTAAGCAAATAGATTCAAAGGCCAGAGATATTTTTAGTCTCTATACTACCATACAAGAAAACTTAGAATGTATTTTATGTCCAATATGGCACCTTGTATTTTCCAAAGATGGTCACAGTTAATAACTCCCTTCTCCTTGGTTCTTACAAGGTAACTGATACTCCTCCCCTTAAGAAGTGCAGCCTGTCTTCCCTACCCTTCAGTCTGAGTGAGCATGCAACTGTGGTAGAATTGATGCTGTGTGGCACTTAAGTTTAGATCATAAAAGACAGCCCAGCTCTGCCCAGATTCTCTTCGGATACGCATGCTTAGAACCCAGCCTCCTTGCTGTGAGGAAGCCCAGAGCCATGGACAGACCACATGTTGGTGTCCCAGCCCCAGCCCAGACCAACTGAGGTCTCAGCCAACAAGCACTGCCATATATGTGAGTAAGCAAACTTTCAGATAATGTTCAGTTCAGTTCAGTTCAGTCACTCAGTCGTGTCTGACTCTTTGCAACCCCATGAATCGCAGCACTCCAGGCCTCCCTGTCCATCACCAACTCCCAGAGTTCACCCAGACTTGCATCCATCGAGTCAGTGATGCCATCTGGCCATCTCATCCTCTGTCCTCCCCTTCTTCTGCCCCCAATCCCTCCCAGCATCAAAGTCTTTTCCAATGAGTCAACTCTTCGCATGAGGTGGCCAAAGTACTGGAGTTTCAGCTTTAGCATCATTCCTTCCAAAGAAATCCCAGGGCTGATCTCCTTCAGAATGGACTGGTTGGATATCCTTGCAAAACTGTCACTCCCTGATGTTTGAATCTTCCCAGATGAGGCCCTAAGCACTGCAGAGCAGAGACAAGATATCCTTCCATGCCCTTTCTGAATTCCTGATCCTTGGGGTCCACAATTATAATAAAATCGTGGTTATTTTCTGCTATTAAGCTTGGAGCAGACTGTGTTGTGGTGATAGTTACTAGAACACTCAGGTTAGACACAAATGTAGAAAGTACATTCTTGCCAGCAAACACAAACACAATAACTTTAACAAGATGCCCAAATCTTACCATTTTTCCAACAGTTTATTTCTTAAAAATAACAAATGTCTTAAGTTCATTAATCTAATCCAGGCTGGCCTTTCCTTCTTCCTCCAATGCAATTCATCTTTGCCAAGAAATTGATGTGGCTGGAGCTCAATACTGTAGAGATTTCATGAAATCTCATAGAACCCAGAAACAAATCTTACTTAAAAGAATACACTTAGTTTTTTTCTCAAAAATTATTTTTGTAAAATGTAGTTAATGAGGCAACAAAGCATGAAATTCTTTTTTTTGGTGGGGGGGGGTTGGAGATTTGAAGGGGAGAGGGAAGGAGCAAGACAATAAATGCTGAGAGTGAGGTTGCAAATGATAATAACTACTCAGTAGAAAAAAATAATCCTTATTATTCCTTTTCTGAGCTTTCCCCATCCTTAGAATGCTGATGATTAAAGATCTGTTGAAACAGAGCCCCTTTCTGAAATAATTTTTGGATCTATTTTGTTAGGTTAAATCTCCCTTCCACTGTCCACCCTTGAAAAATATCTGTAGACTCTGAGTCAGTGAGTAATTGTTTCCTGATAAAGTGCTTTGTGGGCTTCCCTGGTGGCACATTGGTAAAGAATCCACCAGCCCATGCAGAAGACTTGGATTCAATCCCTGGGTGGAAAAGATTCCCTAGAGTAGAAAATGGTTTGTGAGGTTAGTTATATGGAGGAAGCCATTCATTCTTCCATTCAACAAATATTTGTGTTGCCTCTGTCCCTGGGAGGGATGATGAGGGCAGATGGTGGCTGAGATGGATATTTGGGGTGAGGCAGATGGATGATTTGATCAGCCTTAAACAAAGGATGTAATTTAGTTAGTTAAGTGTTTCAGTGATGATTCTAAGGAATTTGTTTATTTCTTAGAACCATTTAAACTTACCTTGTGTTCTTTGAAATTCTTTTAAACAATGTGAAGTAGAGAATTGGCTTCCTTAATGAGGTCGCTTGAATAATTATATTAGATACATTTTAATGACACTCTTTTTAAAGTCAACTACTTATTCTTTTGAATGTGACTGCTTTTTTAGCTCAAGAAAGCAAAGGCTGACTTATGTGTGTGGGTTGATGGATACAGACTGTGATTTCATAACAGTTTTTTAACGCTTGACCTCACTCAAAAATTCAGCTTATGAACAGAAGAGACTGAGACAGCTGACGATGGAAATCCTCCGACATTCCCTAAACCACAATATTGACACCGCCACCTCTTCCCTGCAGCCTTACACCAGAGTGTGATCTGCAAACATGCTGAGTACTGGTTCACCACACTTCTCTCCCTGAGCTGCTGGTGCTTCTGCTATTTCAGCAAGACAAAGGTGATGGATGGTCTTTTTGATGATGCCTAGGGACACCAAAAATTGTCCTCAAGACACACCAGCGTTTCTAAGAAATCTTCAGATTGTGTCTCATTGCTTCTATCCCAAGCAGTGGTCAGAATTGCAGGAATATTAACTGATTTAGTCCATGTAACAATTATAAAGGATAAATTATATTATTGCATCTCATTTAAAGATAAGGAAGCTGAAGCACAGATTAGTTATAGGTTAAGTAACTTGTTTGAGATCGTAGTGAATGGAAAAGTCAGAATTTGAACCTTAAACTCTGGCTCCAGAGTCCAAGCTCTTGGTCCTTACACAATGATGCTATTAAGAGTTCATGTCCTTCTTTCTTTAAAAACAAAAGCATACCCCTAAACAAAAATCCTAAGAGGCCAAATTGCTGATGCATTTGGTCTTTCTTCTAAATTCATCCATCTAGTAATTGATAGGAACAACACTTCTAACCTTTTGCAGTTATTTTTACACAACATTTTAAAACATACTGTTTTGGAGAGTCCACTTTTGGAAAGGATACATTTCTGACTAGCAGATAGCAGGATCTGATTTGCACAACATTTTCCAGTGAAACAGTTTTCAGAAGTTGCCAGGGCTTCTAAAACAAAACCTGGGACAATGTTCATAATAGAAATATGCAGAGGCCAGGAAATGGCTAAACAACTTTTCATGATCATCTGAAGCAAACTGTGAGGACTCAACCGATCATTGACACATATGTTCTCATTCCATCATAGCTCTACCACTTTTATACCCCCATCCTTGTGGGTGCACATTTATTGCTAAGGCTAACTGGAAGTTTCACAATAGTTATAGAGAATTTGTTTATTTATATTATCAACACTAGCTGCCTTGTCTGTGGCATTCCCCTTGAAAATCTCCACCATCACTTCATTCCCCCACCCCCCACCCCCACCAACACACACACACACACTCACTCTCTCACACACACACACACAATGATTTATTGAGGAAAAAAATAGTCTTGATGTACTATAACTCTTCCATCAAAAGATGAAGATTTTTTATGACTTGATTCTGGACCTAGCTATTTAACTTTCTTTGTCCAGTGTTACATGGATGGAGGAACCTGGTATGCTGCAGTCCATGGGGTCCCTACGAGTCGAACACGACTGAGTGACTTTACTTTTACTTTTAGCTTTCATGCATTGGAGAAGGAAATGGCAATCCACTCCAGTGTTTTTGCCTGGAGAATCTCAGGGACGGGGGAGCCTGGTGGGCTGCCGTCTATGGGGTCACACAGAGTCAGACACGACTGAAGTGACTTAGCAGCAGCAGCACATGGCATATAGGATGCAAACAGAGGTTTGAAAAGTACATTGCAGTGGGGCTTACCTCTGGTGCTGAAAGCCTCTTCTTTTTTTTCATATTTTATTATTATTATTATTTTTACTTTACAATATTGTATTGGTTTTGCCATACATCAGCATGAATCTGCCACGAGTGTACATGTGTTCCCAATCCTGAACCCTACTCCTAACTCCCTCCCCATACCATTTCTCTGAGTCATCCCAGTGCACCAGCCCTAAGCATCCTGTATCCTGCATCAAACCTAGACTGGCGATTCGTTTCTTATATGATATTATACATGTTTCAATGCCATTCTCCCAAATCATCCCACCCTTGGAAGCCTCTTCTGCCATCCAGTAAACAAGCCCAGGCTACCTTGCTAGATGATGAATAACATATGACAAAGTCATCCAATCACCCCGGCTGATATCAAAACAAGTACCAGACATGTAAGTGAACTGCCTTCCCCTGCTCCTCCTTCCACCCACAAACCAATCAGCCTACCAACCAGCAATTGAGTGAGGCCACCCTAGACCATCCAAGCTCAACTTAGTGGGCCCAGTTCTGCTGTTCATTTGACTAGCAGAACTGTAAGCAAATAAAATGGTTGCTGTTTGGGAATGATTTATAAAATAGCAAAAGTTAACTGATACCCATCTTTATCCATTCACGTGGCTATTTGGGAACCTGCTTTTCCTTAGAAGAGGGAATTAGACTCTACCTTTTGATGATGAGTAGCAATTAAGTTGTATGATATTTGGAGATTTAAGGTAAAGAAAACCTAAATTTAAAGAACGTTAATGACCAATAAAAATTCCCCCTCAGCCTCGTATTTCCATGATCTATGGCTTTTGTTCTAAACTGGCACTGGTTTAAAAGGTTGAAAAGGTCTTTAACAGATCTTCTGTTAGCTATAACCTTCCCCTCAAAGTGCATTGTTCATGCACTTGTATATCTAAGGTTGGACTCCTTCACTAGCCTAGAAAGTCTGAGAAAGCAAGTGCCACGTCCCACTGCCACACAGTGTCTCCCTGTCACCTGATAAATGTTCCTTAAATGTTTCTTGAATGAATGAATGCATTGATTCTTAATCAAGGTGATTTTTCCCCAAGGGGGACAATGGGAAGGTCTGGAGACATTTTTGGTTTTCACAACTGGATGGGGTGTGACTACTGGCATCTTGCATTTAGAGGCCAGGGTGCTGATAAACACCCTATGATGCACAGGACAGCTCCTCACAACAAATAATCATCTGGCTCAAAATATCAGTACCGTTGAGTTTAAGAAACCCTGGATGATCGAATAACAATGAATGAACAGGATATGAACCTGACTGTTGTCATAGCCTAGTCTATTTGGAGTCTACCCAATCCATAGATCCCCAGTCTTGTATGCATTATCCCCATTGATTACCCCTAGTTTCTAGCTGTGGAGAAGGCAATGGCGACCCACTCCAGTACTCTTGCCTGGAAAATCCCATGGGTGGAGGAGCCTCATAGGCTGCAGTCCATGGGGTTGCTAACAGTCAGACTCGACTGAGCGACTTCACTTTCACTCTTCACTTTCATGCATTGGAGAAGAACATGGCAACCCACTCCAGTACTCTTGCCTGGAGAATCCCAGGGATGGAGGAGCCTGGTGGGCTGCTGTCTGTGGAGTTGCACAGAGTCGGACATGACTGAAGCGACTTAGTAGCAGCAGCAGTTTCTAGCTGATAACATTGGTGCCACAATGAGAGAAGAGCTGGTACTAGAAGCCTTTACTGGCCATCCACCTTCTTCAGGGGTCCTCACTGTCCTCATTCTGCTCCAGCCTCAGAGTGTTGCTCTAAATTGGATGTGGTCATTCACCTAGAGCCTGACATCCTGGAGTCTGAAAGGGACCTTAGGAAGCATTACTACTAACAAGGCTAGTGGAGGTGATGGAATTCCAGCTGACCATTTAAAATCCTAAAACATGATACTGTTGAAGTGATGCACTCAAAATGGCAGCAGATTTGAGAAACTCAGCAGTGGCCACAGGACTGCAAAAGGTCAGTTTTCATTCCAATCCCAAAGAAGGGCAGTGCCAAAGAATGTACAAAATACTACATAGTTTTGTTCATTTCACATGCTAGTAAGCTTATGCTCAAAATCCTTCAATCTAGGCTTTAGCAGTATGTGTACTAAGAAATTCCAGATGTATAAACTGTGTTTAGAAAAGGCAGAGGAACCAGAGATCAAATTCCCAACTTTCGTTAGATCACAGAGAAAGCAAGGGAATTTGGAAAACATCTACCTCTGCTTCACTGACTACACTAAAGCCTTTGACCCTGTGGATTACAGCAAACTGGAAAATTCTTAAAGAGATAGGGATACCAGACCACCTTACCTGCCTCCTGAGAAACCAGTATGTAGGTCAAGAAGCAACAGTTAGAACCTTACATGGAACAACAGGTTGTTCAAAATTGGGAAAGGACCACAAGGCTGTATGTACAATGTATTATCACCCTGTTTGTTTAACTTATATGCAGAGTACAACATGGAAATGCCATGCTGGATGAATCCCAAGCTGGAATTAAGATTGCCAGGAGAAATATCAACAATCTCAGATATGCAGATGATATCACTCTAGTGGCAGGATGTGAAGAGGAACTAAAGAACCTCTTGGTGAAGGTGAAAGAGGAGAGTGAAACAGCTGCCTTAAAACTCAAAATTCAAGTGCTTCCCTTGTGGCTCAGTGGTAAAGAATCTGCCTGCCAATGCAGGAGACACAGGTTCGATCCCTGATCTGGGAAGATCCCATGTGCCGAGGGGCAACTCAGCTCATTTGCCACAGTGACTGAGCCCACGTACTCTAGAGGCTGTGCTCCTCAAGAAGAGAAGCCACTGCCAGGAAAAGCCCATGCACTGCAACTAGAGAGAAGCTCACACAGCGATGAAGACTCAGCATAGGCAAAAGCAAACAAATACAGCTGTGAAAAATAATAGCAAAGTGCAGAGTGATTAAAAAAAAAAAGTAGCCATCTCTGGATTAGAAAGTATTTTTAAAAAAACAACAGAAACTCAGCATTCAAAAAACTAAGATCGTGGCATCTTGTCCCATCACTTCATGGCAAATAGATGGGGGAAAAGTGGAAACAGCAACAGATTTTATTTTCTTAAGCTCCAAA
>SJYC01124307.1:0-11022 GCA_006408675.1 Madoqua kirkii | reverse complement strand
CTTGGAGAAAGCAAGGTCTTGGGCTGGGCCTGAGAACTGTGCTTTGTGAGGGCTACTGACCCACTGCTGTGCAGTGCTGTGCTCAGTCATGTCTGACTCTTTGTGACCCCATGGACTGTAGCCTGCCAGGCTCCTCTGTCCACGAAAATTTTCAGGCAAGAATACCAGAGAGGGTTACCATATTCTCCTCCAGGGGATCTTCCCTACCAGGGATGGAATTTGCATCTCCTGTATTGGCAGATGGGTTCTTTACCACTGTGTCAACTAGGAAGCCTTACTAGCCCACTGAGAAAAGTAAATACATGAGCATTAAGGTAAAATGTAATTTAAAATGTTAGACATTAACATTGGGTACCATCATGCTTTATTCAATACTTGGATAAATAATCCTTAAATCCAGCTGAGACTGAAGGTAAAAGGAGAGAAATAATGAAATGTTGAAGAGATCAACTGAGAGCTTGTGTCAGAGGAAGGAGAAAGACTGAAGAGGTGGGTAGGGTTCCCAAGTTGTGGTGGGCATCGCTAACTATAATATCTGAACTTCCGTTTATGACCAAGAAGGAACCCCTGGAGTGTTTGGAGCAGAGCAATGCTGCACTGGGGAAATTTCTGACAGTTATTAGCACAGGAAGTGAGTGGAGGCAGAGGCTCAGTCTGCTCCTCCAGGTGAAAAGTGACAGAAGGATGGGCAGAGGGAAGTCGTGATGGGACCGGACGGAGAAAATGGATCAGAGAGGCCCAAGTCGGGAAGGAGGAATGGACCCTGATGGGTCCTGGGTGTTTGAGAGAGAACGAGGACTCTACGGTGACATCAATCTGGACAATAGAATTGGAGAAGTCTGGAGGAGGAAATGGTTTGGGGAGGAAAATAATGATTTACGCGCTAGACAGTTTGAGTCACATGAGGTGGGCTTCACCTATAGAAAGCATTTCCCATATTTCCCCATTTTACTTAGTTCTGCTTTGTCTGTGGTCCCGAGAATTTCTATAAAACGGAACCAGTGGCCTTTCCTTGTAGAGTCTGCAAAGAAGGAATTCACAGAAACAAAGTGAAAAAAAAGGATGTGACGTATTTTCTGTCTCATAGGCTTGAGGGAGCAGACAGGATCTTCTGAGTCTCAGTCTAAAATTTAAAAAAAAAAAAATTCCTGAAACATAGCCTGAAAGGTGGTGGACTCCACGTCAAAGCTAAACTTTCAGTATTTAAAGCAGTGGGAGAATGCTTATGTTAATGAATGAATGCTATCCAGGAAGGAATCATCCATTGAAAAAATGAAAAGGTTGCCTTCTCCATGCCAAAAAGTGCTAGTCTCTCAGTCATGTCAGACTATGCGACCCCTGTGGACCATAACCCACCAGGCTCCTCTGTCCATGGGATTCTCCAGGCAAGAATGCTGGAGTGGGTTGCCATTCTTTTTTCCAAAGGATCTTCCCGACCTATGGATTGAATCCGAGTCTCCTGCATTGGCAGGCACATTCTTTACTGTCTGAGCCTCCAGGAAAGCCTCCAAATTAAAATTCAGTTCCAAATAAATGAAAGGCATAGACAATTAAAAAAAAAAAGAAATCATAAAATTATGAGAAGAAAGTAAAGGCAGATATTTACATAATTCTGGGTCTTGGTTGTGGCATGTAGGATCTTTAAATCGGGCTAGTGAACTCTCAGCTGTGGTATGTGGGGTCTAGTTCCTTCACTAGGGGTCGAATTCAGGCTCCCTACATTGGAAGCACAGTGTCTTAGCCACTGGACCACCAGGGAAGTCCCTATTATTACATTTAAAAACTTCTTTATAAAATAATAATGTAAACTCATTGACTTCATTGAAGCAAATATGTTTTTTCCCTTTTGGTCTGCATGTCAGTTCCTGAGCAGTAGTTATGATCCCATGTTATAAAAACAAATAAGACTGGCTGGATATATACCAGTATGTCACAAACAGAAATATTTTGAATTTTGGATTACAGATATTTTAAATTTTCTTTTTTGTGCTTTTCTTTATTTAAAATATTTCAACCGCAAACATATATTACTTTTGTTATGCTAAGAAAAACATTTACAACTTTTAAAACATTAAAAAAAAGTCTTCTCCAATTGCTTATGAAAATTTTACAAAGAGATCTTCCTCTGGCCTTCAGCCCTTGGGGTTTTTCTTTTCTGGGCTTCTGAATGGGGTGGGTATGCTTCTTTTTTGGGTAGCAGATCATTGTATAAAAGTCCCTCCAGACTACTCCTCTCCAGTTGGCCTGGGCCCATGTTTAGCCTTACTTAATATTCTGGGAAATCTTCTTTCTCAGCCCTCATCACTATAATTGAGCCAGGCCCTAGAATGCATTACTTCATTTCCATCCTCTTGGCTTGTCTTAATGCAATCTCTTATGTCTAATTTGGCATTTTCTGTCTCAGTTCTTGAGTTTCATTAAGCAGAGATCTTAGAAAACCCCTAGTATGTGATCGACCATACCTTACTTCTTGGAATTTTGGAACTGTTTCCTAGTCCAACTCTTCCTCATGGTAGAAGTAAGTACTTTCACCTGCATTTCTTGCAAAGACTAGGGTGATTTGAGAGATGGGGGTACTTGTAGCTTTGTGAAGCAAGCTTCCCTGGTGGCTCAGTGGTAAAGGATCTGCCTACAGTGCAGGAGATGCGGGTTCAATCCCTGGGTTGGAAAGGTCTTCTGGAAGAGGAAATGGCAACCCACTCCAGTATTCTTGTCTGGGAAATTCTATGGACGGAGGAGCTGCAGTCCATGGAGGGCTGGAGTCCTGGAGGGCTGCAGTCCATGGGGTCGAAAAAGAATCAGATAGGGCTTAGCAACTAAAACAACAAACAATGACAAGCTTTGTGAAGCTGCCCACTCTGCAACTGGATGGCTCTGCTAGTAGAATGTTCTTGCTTTTGGTGAATGAACTAAAGCCTGTAAGCACCTCTGTGAGTCCCAGATGTTGATCCAAGGTATATCTGAAAAGATGCGCAGAAGTTATGACACCACAGCAGAGCTCTTGAGGAAGGTGATGACATTGATCATAGGCACCCCGCCCCCCCATCCCCCACCCCCACTAAGCTTTTTCTGAGTTCTCTTCACATAGCTTGTCTCTCAGAGCCCTCATTGAGCTGGCTTCTCTCCCCAGTGAAGACTCAGCTTGTCTGTGGCCCTCCTGAAATATGGTGGACTCCTGAGTTCTCCAGGTGTGAAGAACAGTATGGGCTGGCAGAGCTGCTCACGCTCTGCTCTGTCCAATGGAGCTGAGGTGAACCACATTCTTCTTCTTCTTTTATTTTAATTACAATTTAAAATTTTTTGATTTTTTATATTTATTGAAGTATAGCTAATCTACAATTTTGTGTTAGTTTCAAGTGTACAGTAAAGTTGTTCAGTTATACATCTATCTATCCTTTTTCAGATTCTTTTTCCTTATAGATTATTAAAAGTATTGCATATACAGCCAGCAAAAACAATGAAATAACGCCATTTGCGGCAGCATGGATGGACCTAGAGACTGTTGTACTGAGTGAAGTAAGTCAGAGAAGGAGAAATATCATATGACATCCCTTACAAGTGGAATTTAAAGAGAAACGATGCAAATGAACTGACTTACAAAACAGAAAGAGGCTCACAGACTTAGAGAATGAACTCATGGTTACTGGGGTTGGGGAGGCGGGAAGGGATAGATAGTATATTTACAGTAGATAACCACCAACAAAGACCTACTGTATAGTACAGGGAACTCTGCTCAATGTTATCTGGCAGCCTTGTTGGGAGGAGAGTTTGGGGGAGAATGGATACATGTGTATGTATGGTTGAGTCTCTTCACTGTTCACCTGAAGCTATCACAATATTTTTAATGGGCTATACCCCAAGACAAAATAAAAAAAATATTGAGTATAGTTCCCTGTGCTTTAAGTAGGTCCTTATTTTATATATGCTATACTGTGCTTAGTTGCTTGGTTGTGTCTGACTCTTTGCCACCCTATAGATTACAGCATGCCAGGCTCCTCTATGTGGGGATTCTCCAGGCAAGAATATTGGAGAGGGCTGCCCTGCCCTCTTCCAATGGAGAGTTTGGGGGAGAATGGATACATGTGTATGTATGGTTGAGTCTCTTCACTGTTCACCTGAAGCTATCACAATATTTTTAATGGGCTATACCCCAAGACAAAATAAAAAAAATATTGAGTATAGTTCCCTGTGCTTTAAGTAGGTCCTTATTTTATATATGCTATACTGTGCTTAGTTGCTTGGTTGTGTCTGACTCTTTGCCACCCTATAGATTACAGCATGCCAGGCTCCTCTATGTGGGGATTCTCCAGGCAAGAATATTGGAGAGGGCTGCCCTGCCCTCTTCCAAGGGATCTTCCCAACCCAGGGATCGAACCCAGGTCTCCCACTTTGCAGGCAGATTCTTTACCGTCCGAGCCACCAGGAATGCCCAAGAATACTGGAGTGGGTAGCCTACCCCTTCTCCAGGGAATCTTTCTGACCCAGGAATTGAACCAGTGTCTTCTTCATTGCAGGTGAATTCTTTACCAGCTGAGATACCAGAGAAGCCCCTATTTTATATATGGTAGTGTGTATATGTTAATCCCAAACTTCTGATTTATTTCTCTTTCCCCCATTCTCTTTGGGTAACCATCAGTTTATTTTCTATGTCTGGGATTCTATTTCTGTGTTGCATATAAATTCATTTGTAACACATTCTTCTTTTTTTAAATCCTCAACATCTTTGTCTCTAGGCCTGGTGAAACTGCCTGTGTTAAGGATTGGGTTGGGAATGATTGAAGAGATTATTGGGAAACTAAAACTCCGTTCAGCTTTGGTGGACAGATTTCACATAGGCGGGGTCCTGGGTGATTAATGCATCTGTAGAGAACGAGTTCCTTCACTTCTTGCTATAGGAAAGAGAAGCTGGGCTTTGGAGTCTGACAGACTGATGCTTTCTAGCATCTAAAATGGGGTACCTCTCCTTATAAGGCAGTTGTGGAAATCCAACAAAAGGTGAGTTTCTTGGTAAAAAAATAAATACTCAAAAATATTCAAATTCTCTGCTTTTGCATTTGATGCAGTCCTTAAAATATTTGGAAATTTGCATCTCTCATAGAAATGAAACTTCTGTAGTATAATAGAGGAAAACTTTATTCACTGATAAAATTTTGACCAACCATAAACTTATGCAAATCAATTATCCTAAAGTTTCCCATTCTACAGATAAGAAAATTGAGCCCCTGGGAAGTTGTGTGAGTTGCCCATGGCTACTTAACTAATATTTTACTAGATGTTCTGCCTTCTGTGCATCATTGTCTCTGTGTCTGTGCCTTTGGCTAGGCACAGTTTAACCCATAGGACTACCAGTTAGTAACTGATTCCATTTACTGGAAGAAGATTGATCAATCAAGCAACAAGTATTTCCCCTAGGCTTGGCATTGTTCTTGGTGCCAAAGAAGATACCGGTGTAACTCTAGTCTCTTTAGACCTCACATCACACCTATAAGAATGTCTGCTATGAAAAACACTGACCATACCAAGTGTTGATGAATATGTAGAGGAATAGAACTTTCATACTGTACTGGTGAGAATGAAAAATGATACAACCACTTTGGGAAACAAGGTGACAGTTTATTCATTTAAACATTTATTTACCACATGACTCAGACCTTCCACTTAGGTTTTTATTTATCTAAGGGAAATGAAAACATATGTTCATACAAAAGCACATACAAGAGTATTTATAGCAACTTTGTCATTATTTGAAAACGGCAGAGACTTCCCTGGTGAACCAGTGGCTAAGACTCCACACTCCCAGTGCTGGGGGCCCAGTACCTGAATGGGGAATTAGATCCCACATCCTGCAACTAAGATTTGACATGCTGCAACTAAAAATCCCTCGTGCCACAAATAAAACAGGAAGCAAGCAAATAAGTACATAAAGATAAATATTTAAAAAATGGCAACAACCCAATGTCATCAATGTCAACAAACTATGGTACATCCATACACAGTGGGAAACTGCTCAGCCACCAAAAGGAATAAACTGATGACATTCACATCAATCTGGATGAATCTCAGAATAAGTATGCTGCAAGAAGCCAAACGTGGACGAGTACATGCTGTATGATTTCATTTATAGAAGGTTCTAGAAAATGCAAACTGACTTATGGGGCAGTAAGCATCAGTAGCTGTCTGGTGTTGGGGGCTGGTCGGGGGAGGGGGGATTACACAAGGGCATGAAGAAACTTTGGGGGTTAATGGAAATGTTCATTATCTTGATTGTGGGGATAGTTTTACTGGTGTATGTCTTTGTCAAAATGATCAGACTGTACTCTTTCAGTGTGTGCATTTTTTTAAAACTGGTCAGTTGCATCTCAATAAAGCTGTTAAAAGACTAAACATAAAAAGACAAAACAAAGGTACTCTGGGTCTCACAATTGTGTGGGTGTAAAGAAACTGGAAAAACAAATAAGGACTACTGTATAGCACAGGGAACTCTATTCAATACTCTGTAGTAAAAATGCGGACTTCCCTGCAGTCCAGTTGTTTGTCTTTGTCAAAATGATCAGACGTACTCTTTCAGTGTGTGCATTTTTTTAAAACTGGTCAGTTGCATCTCAATAAAGCTGTTAAAAGACTAAACATAAAAAGACAAAACAAAGGTACTCTGGGTCTCACAATTGTGTGGGTGTAAAGAAACTGGAAAAACAAATAAGGACTACTGTATAGCACAGGGAACTCTATTCAATACTCTGTAGTAAAAATGCGGACTTCCCTGCAGTCCAGTTGTTAAGACTCTGTGCTTCCCATGCGGGGGCATGGGTTTGATCACAGATCAGGGAACTAAGGTTCTGCATGCCGCACGGTGTGGCCAAAAAACAAAATAAATACGGAAAGGAATCTAAAAAATGAGTGCATGCATGCATGCTCAATCGTGTCCAGCTCTTTGCGACCCCATGGACTATAGCCTGCCAGGCTCCTCTGTCCATGGAGTTTTCCAAGCAAGAATATTTTAGTGGATTGCCATGTATATGTATAAATGATTCACTATTCAATAAATCTGAAACTAACACAACATTGTAAATCAACTACACACCAATAAAAATTAAAAAAAAAAAAGAAACTACAAAAGTGTAATTCCAGTTTCCCTGGCTGCTGTTTCCTTCTGGCCAAGAACTCAGAGTCTGCTCCTGTGTCTCACCCGGCTTACCTAGAGTCAGACACTATCTCAAATGTAAATCGGCCTGGGAATTACAGTCTCCACGTGGCACTGACGCTGCTTTTGTTGGGAGTGGCTTGTGATGCATCTTGAGGGCATGGTGCTGGCTCTGCTGCCGGGTATCAGCAGAGAAAGCTGATGTACAGGCCAGAGGCTCGGTCCCTCCCGGAGGGGCTGCCCTTTGAGGACCTGCCTGTGGACAAGCATCAAGGCTATTCTGCATCAGGACAGAAGAGAGCAGATCATGTCCCTACCGCCTGCCTCTGTGTCTTTGGTACTTTTTTACCCCCACGTCTCATGGAGTCTCTGATGAAATAACTCTCCCAAGCCCCTTCTCCTGATTACCGTGCCTGAACAGAAGCACCTACTAAAGAGAATGCCACAATGTTTCCTCACCGCAGATTCCTGGGCAGATTCTCCTGCCCCCGCATTCAAATCAGCTCATGCCAATGAGTGACTTCCTGCTGCTTGCCCCACCCGTTCTTCTGACCTGCCTGGACCAGCTGTCTCCAAGTACTGGCTTGACCTATGTTTCCACCCTGCCCTCCCATCACTCAGGGCAGGCTAGGTCTGATTGGCAAACCCCAGACATGAAAGACTTTCCCTGCTCCCCACTGTTTCTTCCTAGGCACCAAACCGGGGAGGAAGGTAGGACAGAGGAGGAAGGGCAAGGAGGAAAAAGTGAAGGAGCCGACATGCCTCCTTGTCCCAGAGCCATGGGCCAGGCTGAGTAGGACCCATGAGAAACTTTGAATTAGATACGAGATTGGTATTTTTGCTTCCTCTCCTCCCTTGCCAGTTCTCACCACAAAAATCCTTAAACATTCAGACAAGTTTGAAAAGTAGCCCAGGTTCTTCCTGTAGCACAGGTGGTCCAGTGGTTAAGAATCTGCTTGCCAATGCAGGGGACACAAGTTCCATCCTTGGTTCGGGAAGAGTCCACGTGCTGTGGTGCAACTAAGACAGTGTGCCACAGCTACTGAGCCCAGACACCCTAGACACCATGCTCTGCAACAAGAGAAGCCACCACAATGAGAAGCCCCAGCACTGCGAGGACAACTAAACCCACTCGCTGCAGCTAGAGAAAGCCCACATGCAGCAACGAAGACCCAGTGGAACCAAAAATAAAAATAAATAAATAAATTTAAGAAACTGCTGTTGGCAATACTTCTCCCACCTTCAGATATACTTGGTGTTCCCTAGTTCAATGACACTTTATTTTACAGCCTTTACAGAATCAATTTGTTGTCTTGTATTAGCATGGGAAAAATTATCTGTAGATCTACTTATTAATTTTTTCCCCTGTTTAGTCACTAAGTCATGTGTGACTCCTTGTTTCCCCATGGACTGTAGCCCACCAGGCTCCTCTGTCCATGGGATTTCCCAGGCAAGAATACTAGAGTGGATTGCCATTTCCTTCTCCACTTTAATTATTATCCAGATGTTAAATGACTATCATGTTGCTCTTGAAAAACACTGAGCCAGGCAGCAACAAATGAGAATTTCCTCACAGCCCTGTCAGCACTTCTAAAAAAAACAACTTTACTGAGGTAAAACCAACATATGATAAATTGCACATGTTTAAATTGTGCAATGCATATGTTTTGATGTACCCATGCAAAACCATCACGACAACCAAGATAGTGAAGGCATTCTTCATTTCATAAGTTCCTGAAAGCCTCTTGATAATTCCTTCTCCCCTCTTTCATCTTTAATTATTATCCAGAGTTAAATGACTATCATGTTGCTCTTGAAAAACACTGAGCCAGGCAGCAACAAATGAGAATTTCCTCACAGCCCTGTCAGCACTTCTAAAAAAAACAACTTTACTGAGGTAAAACCAACATATGATAAATTGCACATGTTTAAATTGTGCAATGCATATGTTTTGATGTACCCATGCAAAACCATCACGACAACCAAGATAGTGAAGGCATTCTTCATTTCATAAGTTCCTGAAAGCCTCTTGATAATTCCTTCTCCCCTCTTTCATTTCCAGCAAACACCAATCTGTTTTCTGTCACTGTGACTTAGTTTACATTTTCTAGAGTTTTATGAAAATAGAATTGCACAAGATGTACTTGTTTTTTGGTCTCTTTTTCAGCTTTTAAGCAACCTTCCATATTTTACCCTCTACTCCCTCTTTCAGACATACTAGATGTTGACTGGTTCTCAGTTTTCCTACTGTTCACTTAAGGTCAGCTTCTACTTGTCCAACTACTGCTTTCCAGCTTTTGATTCCACTCCACCCCCACCCTTGAAAAACTCCTGTGTGAGACTGGGAACTCTTGCATCTCTGTTGTGAATGTGAACTCAGCACAGGGCATGCCAGGGAGCTGTCTGGTCTTCACCCACTCCCATTATTGTTGTCTCCTTTCCTGTTCTTTTCATTCCTGTGGGTTTGTGGCTTTAAAGACTCCTTTAATGTTATTTTAGTGGGTTTGGGAACAGAAATAGCAGAGGTGGAAGAGTTCATATCTGCCATCTTTATCTGGAATCTGAGACTGTTCAAATATGAAGATTATTCAAGAGAAAGCTCTGCACTGGCTGGAGGCATCAGAGGGCTCTGACAGCATGTTTGAAGCAGTTGCTGCAGGAAAACAGATGAAAAGATATACTGCATTCTTGGTTTAGAAGAATCAATATTGTTAAGATGACCCTATCACCCAAGGCACTCTACAGATTTACTGCTGCTACTGCTAAGTCACTTCAGTCGTGTCCGACTCTGTGCAACCCCAGAGATGGCAGCCCACCAGGCTTCCCCATCCCTAGGATTCTCCAGGCAAGAATACTGTAATGGGTTGCCATTTCCTTCTTCAATGCATGAAAGTAAAAAGTGGAAGTGAAGTCATTCAGTCATGTCCAACCCTCAGCTACCCCATGGACTGCAGCCCACCAGGCTCCTCTGTCCATGGGATTTTCCAGGCAAGAGTATGATTCCTATCAAATTACCAATGGCATTCGTCATAGAACTAGAACAAATCATTTTAAAATTTGTATGGAAACTCAAAAGATCCCAAATAACCAAAATAATCTTGAGAAAGAACAGAGTTGGAGGAATCACTTTGCCTGACAATACCACAAAGCTACAGTAATCAAAACAGTATGGTACTGGCACAAAACCAGACATATAGATCAATGGAACAGGATAAAAAACCCAGAAAAAACAGATGCACTTATGTCAGCTAATCTCTGACAAGATTCCCCAAGTGGCTTAGTGTTAAATAATCTGTCTGCCTATGCAAGAGACACAAAAGATGCAGGTTTGATTCCTGAGTTGGGAAGATCCCCTGGAGGAAGAAATGGCAACCCACTCCAGTATTATTGCCTGGAGAATACCACGGACTAAGGAGCCTGGTGGGCTACAGTCCATGGGGTTACAGAGTTGCACATGACTGAGCACAACAACACAACACAACACACACACAACAATCTATGACAAAGCAGGCAAGAATATTTAATGGAGAAGATAGTCTCTTCAATAAGTGGTGCTGGAAAAACTGGGCAATTGCATGTAAAGGGATGAAATGTGAACATTCTCTAACACCGTATACAAAAACAAGCTGAAAACAAAATCATTTCATGTTGCCATTCATGCTCTTCAGACTGCCTGATGTATTGGTTATGTTTATTGTTCAGTGAAAGCTCGTTTCTCCTCCTTCCTTCCCTCTCTCTCTCCCTTCATTCCCTCTTTTCTTCTTTTACTTCACCAGCTGATTTGGGGAAACTTCCCAGGAGGAGAACGTGCCTGCCATGAGTAAGGGTAAATGAAGACAAATGAGATGCTGCAGCTTAGTTTAGGATGGTGTGGTCAAGAG
>SJYC01124304.1:0-18169 GCA_006408675.1 Madoqua kirkii | reverse complement strand
ACGGCTGGCTGACCACCCCATGGCGGTTGGTCAGTCTTCAGAAAAACAGCTACCCGGAAAAAGTTTTAACAGAAAATACATCACCGGGGGGTCTCTTGCCAGGAAACTAGGCTATAAGTCATCAGTTAAAAATTAATAGAGAGACTCACCACTATGCCATTATAGGGGGGCTTTTTCAAGGATCAGGAGGCCATGAGTCACCAGATGAGGGGAAGGTTATTTTCCATGAGGTATGGCCTGCCTCTAGGGTTTTGGAACAAAGGAGACTTAAAATTTTAACCTAATTTCTTCACAGGCACCATCTGCAGTGATTTTGGAGCACAAAAAATAAAGTCTGACACTGTTTCCACTGTTTCCCCATCTATTTCCCATAAAGTGATGGGACGAGATGCCATAATCTTCATTTTCTGAATGTTGAGCTTTAAGCCAACTTTTTACTCTCCTGTTTGACTTTCATCAAGAGGCATTTTAGTTCCTCTTCTCAGGCATAAAAGGAGTAATCTGAGTCCATTGAAATGAGGTGGATGAATCTGAAGGCTGTTATACAGAGTGCAGTAAATCACAAAGAGAAAAACAAACATTGTATATTAATGTATATATATGGAATCTATAAAAACGGCATGGATAAACCTATTTTCAGGACAGGAATAGAGACATAGATGTAGTGAACGGACTTGTGGACACAGTTGGGGAAGGGAAGAGTGGAACAAACTGAGAGTAACATTACTATATATACACTCCCATGTGTAAATAGATAGTTACTGGGAAAATGCTGTATAGCACAGGGAGCTCAGCCAGTACTCCCTTACAACCCTAGAGGGGTGGGATGCAGGCATGCAGGAGGGAGGCTCAAGAGCGAGGGGATATATGTATAATCATAGCTGATACATGTTGTTGTCTGACATAAACCAACACAACATTGTAAAGCAATGAATCATTAAAAATAAATTAGTTAAAAATAAATTTAGGAAAGAAATCATAAAAACCCAAGCAGAAATAAAGGAAAAAGAAATGAAAGAAACAGTAGCAAAGATTATTAAAACTAAAAGCTGGTTATTTGAGAAGATCAACAAAATTGACTAGGCAGACCCATCAAGAAAAAGAGAAGAATCAAATCAACAAAATTAGAAATGAAAAAGGAGAGGTTACAACAGACAATGCAGAAATACAAAAGATTAAAAGAGACTATCATGAACAACTCTATGGCAATAAAATAGATGACCTGGAAGAAATGGACAGATTCTTAGAGAAGTTCCATCTTCCAAGACTAAACCAGCAAGAAATAGAAATTATGAACAACCCAATTACAAGCACTGGAATTGAAGCTGTGATCAAAAATCTCCCCCAAAACAGAAGCCCAGGACCAGATGGCTTCACAGGAGAATTCTATCAAACATTTAGAGAAGACCTAGTGCCTGTCCTTCTAAAACTCTTTTCAAAAAATTGCAGAGAAAGGAACACTTCCAAACTCATTCGATGAGGCCACCATCACCCTGATACCAAAACCAGACAAAGACAAGACACAAAAAAGAAAACCGCAGGCCAATATCACTGATGAACATAGATGCAAAAATCCTCAACAAAATGTTAGAAAACAGAATTCAGCAACACATCAAAAAGCTCACACATCATGATCCAGTTGGTTTATTCCAGGAATGGAAAGATTCTTTAATATATACAATTGATGTGATAAACCATATTAACAAATTGAAAGGTAAAACAATATGATCATCGCAAAAGATGCAGAAAAAAACCTTTGACAAAATTCAGCACCCGTTTATGATTAAGACTCTTCAAAAAAGGGGCATAGAAGGAACCTACCTCAACATAGTAAAGGCCATATATAATATGCCTATAGCAACCATTATTCTCAATGGTGAAAAAATGAAAGCAGTCCCTCTAAGATCAGGAACAAGACACCGGTGCCCACTTCCACCACTATTAATTATCATAGTTGTGGAAGTCCTAGCTACACCAGTCAGAGAAGAAGAAATCAAAGGAATCCAGACTGGAAAAGAAGAAGTCACGCTCTCACTCTTTGCAGATGACATGATACTGTACATAGAAACCCCTGAAGATAGTATCAGAAAATTACTAGGGCTAATTAGTGAATTTAGCAAAGTTGCAGGATACAAAACCAATACCCAGAAATCACTTGCATTTCTATATACTAACAATGAAAAATCAGAAAGAGAAATTAAGGAATCAATGCCACTCACCATTGCAACAAAAACAATTAAATATCTAGGAATAAACTGACCTAAGGATACAAAAGAACTGTACACAGAAAATTATACTAAGGAAAGATATCAAAGATGACATAAACAGATGGAGAGACATTCCATTTTCCTGGGTAGGAAGAATCAATATTGTGAAAATGTCTATACTACCAAATGCAATCTACAGATTCAATACAATCCCTATCCAATTACCAATGCCATTTTTCACAGAACTAGAAGAAAATATTTCACAATTCATATGGAAACACAAAAGACCCCGAATAGCCAAAGCACTCTTGAGAAAGACTGAAGGAGGAATGGAGCTGGAGAAATCAACCTTCCTGACTTCATATTATACTACAAATCTACAGTCATCAAGACAGTATGGAACTGGCACAAAAACAGAAATATAGACCAATGCAATAAGATCAAAAGCCCAGAAATAAATCCATGCACCTATGGGTACTTTATGTTTGACAGTGGAGGCAAGAATATACAATGGGGCAAAGACAGCCTCTTCAATAAATGGTGCTGGGAAAACTGGACAGCTACGTACAAAAGAATGAAATCACAACACTTCCTAACACCATACACCAAGATAAACTCAAAATGGATTAAAGACCTAAATGTAATTCCAGAAACTATAAAACTCTTAGAGGAAAACATAGGCAGAACACCCAATGACATAAATCAAAGCAAGATCCTCTAGGACCCACCTCCTAGAATAACTGAAATAAAAACAAAAGTAAACAAGTGGAACCTGGTTAAATTTAAAACTTTTGCACAGCAAAGAAAACTATAAGCAAGGTGAAAAGACAATCCTCAGAATGGGAGAAAATAATAGTAAATGAAGCAGCTGACAAGGAATTAATTTCCAAAATGTACAAGCAGGTCATATAACTCGAAGCCAGAAAAACAAACAACCCAATAAAAAAGCGGGAAAAATATCAAAACAAACACTTCTCCAAAGACATACAGATGGCTAACAAACACATGAAACGATGCTCAACATCTCTGATTATTAGAGAAATGCAAATCAAAACCACAATGAGATATCACCTCACACCAGTCAGAATGGCCATCAACAAAAAGTCTACAAACAATAATTGCTGAAGA
Source organism: Madoqua kirkii (assembly GCA_006408675.1). Classification (NCBI taxonomy): domain Eukaryota; kingdom Metazoa; phylum Chordata; class Mammalia; order Artiodactyla; family Bovidae; genus Madoqua; species Madoqua kirkii. The sequence goes on along the minus strand of SJYC01124304.1, from coordinate 14,834 downwards.
GAGTGTGGAGAAAAGGGAACACTCTTGCATTGTTGGTGGGAATGTAAATTGATATATCCACTAAGGAAGACCATGTGGAGATTCCTTAAAAAAAACTAGGAGTAAAACCACCACAACCCAGCAATCCTACTCCTGGACATATGCCTTGCGGAAATCAAAGTTGAAAAAGACACCTGTATCCCATTGTTCACTTCAGCATAATTTACACTAGCTAGAACATGGAAGCACCTAGATGTCCATTGACAGATGAACGGATAAAAAAGAATGGTACGTATACACAATGAAATATTACTCAACCATGGAAAGGAACATGTTTGAGTCAGTTCTGATGAGGTCGATGAATCTAGAACCTATCATATAGAGTGAAGTGAGTCAGAAAGACAAAGATAAATATCGTATTCTAGCACATATATACAGAATCTAGAAAAATGGTACTGAAGAATATATTTACAGGGTGGCAATGGAGAAACAGACATAGAGAATAGACTTATGGGCATGGGAAGAGGGGAGACAAGCGTGAGATGTAGAGAAGAGTAACATGGAAACTTACATTATATTATGTAAAATAGCCATTGGGCATTTGCTATAGGACTCAGAAAACTTGAACAGGGGCTCTGTATCAACCCAGAGGGGGTGGGATGAGGAGGGAAAATAAATAAATAAAATTTAAAAGTAAATAAAGTGTAATTATACTTTCTACCCGACCATCTGACCTGCCTCTTGAGAAAACCTATATGCAGGTCAGGAAGCAACAGTTAGAACTGGACATGGAACAGACTGGCTCCAAATAGGAAAAGGAGTACATCAAGGCTGTATATTGTCACCCCGCTTATTTAACTTGTATGATGAGTAAATCATGAGAAACGCTTGGCTGGAAGAAGCACAAGCTGGAACCAAGATTGCCAGGAGAAATATCAATAACCTCAGATATGCAGATGACACCTCCCGTATGGCAGAAAGTGAAGAGGAACTAAAAAGCCTCCTGATGAAAGTGAAAGAGGAGAGTGAAAAAGTTGGCTTAAAGCTCAACATTCAGAAAACGAAGATCATGGCATCCGGTCCCATCACTTCATTGGTTATAGATGGGGAAACAGTGGAAACAGTGTCAGGCTTTATTTTTCTGGGCTCCAAAGTCACTGCAGATGGTGATTGCAGCCATGAAGTTAAAAGACACTTACTCCTTGGAAGGAAAGCTATGACCGACCTGGATAGCATATTCAAAAGCAGAGACATTACTTTGCAGACTAAGGTATGTCTAGTCAAGGCTATGGTTTTTCCAGTGGTCATGTATGGATGTGAGAGTTGGACTGTGAAGAAAGCTGAGTGCTGAAGAATCAATGCTTTTGAAGTGTGGTGTTGGAGAAGACACTTGAGAGTCCCTTGGACTGCAAGGAGATCCAACCAGTCCATTCTAAAGGAGATCAACCCTGGTATTTCTTTGGAAGGAATGAGGCTAAAGCTGAAACTCCAGTACTTGGCCACCTCCTGTGAAGAATTGACTCATTGGAAAAAACTCTGATGCTGGGAGAGATTGGGGGCAGGAGGAAAAGGGGACGACAGAGGATGAGATGGCTGGATGGCATCACCAACTTGATGGATGTGAGTTTGAGTGAACTCCAGGAGTTGGTGATGGACAGGGAGGCCTGGCATGCTGCACTTCATGCAGTCACAGATTCGGACACGACTGAGAGACTGAACTGACTGAACTGAACTGAATACTTTTTCAGACTGAGCCTCTAGTTATTTCTATATCCTTTTTATATGTCATTTGATCTCTTCTTCCTGGGTTCACAGAGCAAATACTGTCCTTCCTATAGACCACAGGAAATGGAGTTCTTAACCACAGTTATCTGAAAAGTTATGCTCTTAAGGAAATATGGCATACTCTTCCTTTAATATTCAAAAGTGCTCTTGCAGATAAGTCGTATTTTTTAATCTGAATAAAGTCTAAATAATTTTCTTGTTTCACAGAACATGCATTTGGTATTTATTGAAAAGCACTGACAAGTGCTCAATGTCATCTCAACATTTTCCTATGTTATCTCCTAGAAGTTTCTGTTTTTCACTTTACACATAAGTCTGTGATCCATTTTGAGTCAACTTTTGTGAGAAGTGTAAGGTATGTGTCAAGATTCATTTTGTGGGCACATCCAGTTGTCCCAGCACCACTTGTTGTAAATATTACCCTTTTTCCATTGAACTGCATTTGCTCCTTTGTCAAAGGACTATATTTTTCTGAGTCTATTTCTGGGAAGTTATTCTTTTCTAATGATCTGTGTGTCTATTCTTCCACCAGTACCACATGCCCTGACATATGCAGCTTTATAGTAAGTCTTGAAATCAGGTGGTGTCAGTCCCCCAATATTGTTTTTCTCCTTCAATTTTGTGTTTACTATTCTGGGTCTTTGCATTTCTAAATAAACTTTAGAATCCAATTGTCAATTTTGTTTTACAAATTTGAAGGAAAAAAAAAAAACAAGTGAAAAGTAAAAAGTTCCCATATATTCTTTCACTAGTTCTCATACATTCTTCTCCTATTCTTAATATTTTGCATTGAATAGTAAGTTTTTAATTTCAAACTCCAATTATTCACTGCTGATACTTAAGAAAGAAATTAACTTTTATGTTAATCCTTTTTTTAAATGAATAGTTATAGTATAATCCAGTATTGTGTCTTACAACCTTGCATCATTGCTCACTATTTCCAGGAGACACTTTGTTAATTCTTCATAATTCTCTGTGTAGACATTTTGTTTCTTTCTTTGTAATCTAAATATAGCTTTTGTTTCCTTGTCTTTGTCATAGTGTATTAGCTAGGACTACCGTACAATGCTGAATAAGGTGGTGAAAGAGGCCATCGTATCTTTTTACTGATCTTATGGAGAAAACACCTGGCTACTCAGATTTGACTATGATGTTGGTGGTAGTACTTTAGTTGCTAAGCTGTGTCTTGTGACTCCATGGACTGTAGCCCACCAGACTCCTCGGTCCATGGGATTTTCCAGGCAGGAATACTGGAGTGGCTTAACCATTTCCTTCTCCAGGTGATCCGCCCAACACAGGAATTTAACCATGAGATTTTGTAGATATTTTTTCTAAGTTGAGAAAGTTTCCCTCTATTCTTCTTTTGCTAGAGGTTTTTATCATGAATGTATGTTGGAATTTATCAAATACATTTTCTGCATCTATTGGCTTGTGCCTCTATTGACCCCATGAACAGTATGAAAAGGCAAAAAGATAGGACACTGAAAGATGAACTGCTCAGGTCGGTAGGTACCCAATATGCTACTGGAGATCAGTGGAGAAATAACTCCAGAAAAAATAAAGGGATGGAGCCAAAGCAAAAATAGCACCCAGTTGTGAATGGGCCTGGTGATAGAAGCAAGGTTCGGTGCTGTAAAAAGCAATATTGCATAGGAACCTGGAATGTTAGGTCCATGAATCAAGGCAAATTGGAAGTGGTCAAACAGGAGACGGCAAGAGTGAATTTCGACACTCTAGGAATCAGTGAACTAAGATGGACTGGAATGTGTGAATTTGACTCAGATGACCGTTGTATCTACTACTGTGGGCAGAAATCCATTAGAAAAATGGAGTAGTCATCATAGTCAACAAAAGAGTCCAAAATGCAGTACTTGGATGCAGTCTCAAAAATGACAGAATGATCTCTGTTCATTTTCAAGGCAAACCATGCAATATCACAATATTCCAAGTCTATGCTCCAACCAGTAATGCTGAAGAAGCTGAATAGTTCTGTGAAGACTGGAGAAGGTGATGGCACCCCACTCCAGTCCTCTTGCCTGGAAAATCTCATGGACAGAGGAGCCTGGTAGGCTGCAGTCCATGGGGTCGTGAAGTCAGACGCGACTGAGTGACTTCCCTGTCACTTTTCACTTTCATGCATTGGAGAAGGAAAGGGCAACCCACTCCAGTGTTCTTGCGGGGAGAATCCCAGGGATGTGGGAGCCTGGTGGGCTGCCATCTATGGGGTCACACAGAGTTGGATACAACTGAAGTGACTTAGTATAGTATGGTATAGTACAGTATAGTATAGTATAGCATGAAGACCAACAAGACCTTCTAGAACTAACACCCAAGAAAGATGTCCTTTTCATTACAGGAGCCTGGAATGCAAAAGTAGGAAGTCAAAAAACATCTGAAGTAACAGGAAAATTTGGCCAAAGAGTACAGAATGAAGCACGGCAAAGGCTAATAGAGTTCTGCCAAGAAAACACACTGGTCATAGCAAGCACCTTCTTCCAACAACACAAGAGAAAACTCTACACATGGACATCACCAGATGGTCGACACTAAAATTGGATTGATTATATTCTTTGCAGCCAAAGATGGAGAAGCTCTGTACTGTCAGCAAAAGCAAGACCAGGAGCTGACTGTGGCTCAGATCATGAGCTCCTTATTGCCAAATTCAGACTGAAATTGAAGAAAATGGAGAAAACCACTTGACCATTCAGGCATGACCTAAATCAAATCCCTTATGACTATACATTGGAAGTGAGAAATAGATTTAAGGGACTAGATCTGATAGAATGCTTGATGAACTATGGATGGAGGTTCATGATACTGCATAGGAGACAGGAATCAAGACCATCCCTAAGAAAAGAGATGCCAAAAAAAAATGGCTCCCTGAGGTGGCCTTACAAATAGCTGTGAAAAGAAGAGAAGCAAAAAGCAAAGGAGAAAATGAAAGATGACCATTTGAAAGCAGAGTTCCAAAGAATTGCAAGGATCAATTTTTAAAAAAAGCCTTCCTCAGCGATCAATGAAAAGAAATAGAGGAAAACAGTAGAATAGGAAAAACTAGAGATCTCTTCAAGAATATCAGAGACACCAAGGGAATATTTCATGCAACAATGGACTCAATAAAGGACAGAAGTGGTCTGGACCTAACTGAAGGAGAAGATATTAAGAAGAGGTGGCAAGAATACACAGATGAACTGTACAAAAGGATCTTCATGACTCAGATAATCACGATGATGTGATCACTCACCTAGAGCCAGTTATCCTGGAATGTGAAAGTGGGCCTTAGGAAGCATCACTATGAACAAAGCTAGTGGTAATGAAATTCCAGTTGAGCTTTTTCAAATCCAAAAATATGACACTGTGAAAGTGCTGCATTCAATACGCCAGCAAATTTGGAAAACTCAGTAGTGGCCACAGGACTGGAAAAGGTCAGTTTTCATTCCAATCCCAAAGAAAGGCAATGCCAAAGAATGCTCAAATTACTGCACAATGGTACTCATCTCACATGCTAGTAAAGTAATGCTCAAAATTCTCCAAGCCAGGCTTCACCAATACATGAACCGTGAACTTCCAGATGTTTATGCTGGATTTAGAAAAGGCAGAAGAACCAGAGATCAAATTGCCAACATCCACTGATTCATGGAAAAATCAAGAGTTCCAGAAAAACATCTATTTCTGCTTTATTGACTATGCCAAAACCTTTGACTTTGTGGATCACAATAAACTGTGGAAAATTCTGAAAGAGATGGGAATACCAGACCACCTGAACTGCCTCTTGAGAAGCCTACATGCAGGATAGGAAACAACAGTTAGAACTGGACATGGAACAACAGACTGGTTCCAATTAGTAAAAGGAGTATATTGTCACCCTGCTTATTTAACTTCTATGCAGAGTACATCATGAGAAACACTGGGCTGGAAGAAGCACAAGCTAGAATCAAGATTGTTGGGAGAAATATCAATAACTTTAGATATGCAGATGACACCACCCTTATGGCAGAAAGTGAAGAGGAACTAAAGAGCCTCTTGATGAAAGTGAGAGTGAAAAAGTTGGCTTAAAGCTCAACATTCAGAAAACGAAGATCATTGTATATTTGTCACCCTGCTTATTTAACTTCTATGCAGTGAACATTATGAGAAATGCTGGACTGGATGAAACACAAGTTGGAATCAAGATTGCCAGGAGAAATATCAATAACCTCAGATATGCAGATGACACCACCCTTATGGCAGAAAGTGAATAGGACCTTAAAAGCCTCTTGATGAAAGTGAAAGAGGAGAGTGAAAAAGTTGGCTTAAAGCTCAACATTCAGAAAATGAAGATCATTGTATTTGGTCCCCTCACTTCATGGGAAATTGATGGGGAAACAGTGGAAAGTCTGGTTTCCCAGACTTTCAGTGGTTCAGACTTTATTTTAGGGGACTCCAAAATCACTGCAGATAGTGACTGCTGCCATGAAATTAAAAGACGCTTACTTCTTGGAAGAAAACTTATGACCAACCTAGATATCATATTCAAAAGCAGCGACATTACTTTGCTGACTAAGGTCTGTCTAGTAAAGGCTATGCTTTTATCTGTTGTCATGTATGGATGTGACAGTTGGATTGTGAAGAAAGCTGAGCACCAAAGAATTGATGCTTTTGAACTGTGGTGTTGAAGAAGACTCTTGAGAGTCCCTTGGACTACAAAGAGATCCAACCAGTCCATTCTGAAGGAGATCAACCCTGGGATTTGTTTGGAAGGAATGATGCTAAAGCTGAAACTCTAGTACTTTGTTTGGGAAGAGTTGACTCATTGGAAAAGACTCTGATGCTGGGAGGGATTGTGGGCAGGAGGAGAAGGGAACGATCGAGGATGAGATGACTGAATGGCATCACGGACCCGATGGACATGAGTGTGAGTGAACTCCGAAAGATGGTAATGAACAGTGAGGCCTGGCTTGCTGTGATTCATGAGGTCGAAAAGAGTAGGACACGACTGAGCGACTGAACTGAACTGAACTGACTTGAATGGAAGTTAAGCTCTCTCTATGTACAATTTGAGAAAAATGCAATTCAGGGCTGGTTTGATACTTTTGCTCCATGAATTATGCAGGGAGCCAGGATCTTGAATTCCCTCCCAGTTTCTCTTCCACCCTGCTTTGAATTTGGGCAAGATTCTACCAGTTCCCTGTGGAGCATCATCTTTATCCCTGAAGCCCAAGCAGCCCTGAGAACACTTTCTGAAAACTGCACAGAAAATTTATCCCCCTCTTAGCCACAGTTACATACAAGAAAGACTAGAAAATATAACAACATTTTTAGTTTGATAAGCAACAAGAAATACTTAGGGAACTAAGAGATCAATGAAACAAATATTTGGATATTCAAACATGTTTCTTTTCTTGCTTGTAGATAAGAGATAAGATTTCATTTGATGGATGAACTCTAAATTTTAAAAGTCAGAAGAGAAAGATAACTTTCCAAAATTCTCATTTAACTAATAATTATGAGCATCAAGTGAAGTTGCTCAGTCATCTCTGACTCTTTGTGACCCCATGGACTATACCCTAACAGGCTCCTCCAGCCATGTGATTTTCCAGGCAAGAAAACTGGAGTGGATTGCCATTTCCTTCTCCAAGGGATCTTCCTGACCCATAGATCGAATCCTGGTTTCCCGCATTGTAGGCAGGCGCTTTACCTTCTGAGCCACAAAAGAAGTCAGTTTTGAGTATAGTATTCACAAATAATAATTTTTAAATATAAAAATGTAAAAAAATAGCTTCAGTTTTTCTGTAAAGTGTTTCTCTTACCCTAGGGATGAATATATTTTGAATAAATAAAATTTGCTTTATAATACTGTTTTTTAAGTTAAATTACAAAAGTTCAAGGTTTCAATAGAATACTGGGAGGATTTAGATGATCAGATTTCACTAGGCTATCTATGGCAAATCAAATATGATGAGTTGGCAAAAAAAGGTTATCCATGAGAAAGAAAAAGTAAACTAGAATTACTTTTTTCTCCATGGACAGAGCTCAGGTTTTGCCTAAAAGGCAATTTTCAGAGATTGAGAGATAGAAGCATCAGTGACTATATTCTGAAGGTTGTAATTGGATAGATTCCATGAGAGACAGATGCAGAGGGGGTTTTGTTTTGTCCCCATTTCTCTAGCACCCCCTCTAGCTTTTCTTAAGTTTCACATGATGCTAAATGTCCAGACAAATCACCATTCTTTGAACTCAGAGGGATGAGCCACCCCAGCTCCTTTAACAGCAGCAGAGAACACCTACTGTTCAGCAAGTTTCAGTCAGGCCTTGTTGGTATCATCTCCAGTCCTCTGTAGTTCTCTATTTCCTCAAATTCTCCCACAATAATACAAGCTCTAATTTCTACAACTGGAGAAGGCAATGGCACCCCACTCCAGTACTCTTGCCCGGAAAATCCCATGGATGCTGGAGCCTGGTACGCGGCATTCATCGGGGTCACTAAGAGTCGGACACGACTGAGCGACTTCACTTTCCCTTTTCACTTTCATGCATTGGAGAAGGAAATGACAACCCACTCCAGTGTTCTTGCCTGGAGAATCCCAGGGACGGGGGAGTCTGGTGGGCTGCCGTCTATGAGGTCGCACAGAGTTGGACATGACTGAAGTGACTTAGCAGCAGCAATTTCTACAGCAGGGTTTTTATTCCATAATATTTTATGATTATTTTCCTTTCTCTTTCTGTCTGTATTTTATTCCTTACTATTTTCATGTAAAATATACCATAAAAATAATCACTTTATGTATATAGAGTTCTCCATGTCATACGGGTGAAAGTAATCTCTTAACGGAAACAGTTTTGCAAGCACTGACTCTTACTACTTTATGTATTAAGTGAATCCAGCACAGATAACTATGTCTTATAGTAGGCAACAGAGCATAAGCTTAAGAACAATGTTCCTACTTTTCATAAATCAACAAATATGCTAATATTCTTTATTGTTTTATGTTTAAGACTAGATAATATCCAGCTGTTCTATTTACTCAGTCATGCATTTTATAATACGGTATCTGGATATACATACAGAGCCAGTGATCTGCTCTGTTCACTCAGGAAGCTGAGACCTCTCGGCCTCAGATCTCGTTTCTCAGAGACTGTAATGGTCAGAACAGCCAGTGTTATACTGTGGTAACAACTGTCTCAAACACCTCAGCTCCTTTCAACCAAACATTATTTCTCAATTGCTGCTTTGCTCTGTGTTCTGACGTGCAGGCTGATGAAGAAGCCTCAGTCTGTAGCAGTGGAAAAATAGCACTCATTAAGGTTTGCTAGAAAGAATGCATTGCCTGTTATTTACATTGGCCAGAGCAAGTTGGAAGGTTAAGACTTGTGTCAGTGAGATGAGGAAGGTATATTTTTGGTGTAATGATGCACTAGAGTCTGTCTTTCAAGATATGAATTCTATGTCTCTTGCTCTAATCCAGAATGCAGAGCATTCACATCCCTCTTTAAGGATATCAAGCCAAAATCCCAACATCTGTCATCACTGTCGGTCTCTACATCGTCTGGAATTGTGTCCTTACACTAGAGACCTATGAACTAAAACCAAGTTAGGTACCTCATCCACTCTTTGTGTTCAGTCGAGTAACAGGAAAAATATAACTACAATAAAAGCTCCATTTTGAAGAAACCAGATTTCACTGGTTTGTGATCCCCCAAATCTGTTGGGCAGTATTTTGAGGGTTCCTGTTCTAAGAGTGGGAGATGTTGTTCAGGCTGCCATTGTATATTTTGTCTCCAAGTCTGCCGCTTGCCCTACCAGCATGGCTATTGGTTCTACTTTTTGAGATGTCCTTCCTTTGTCATCACCTTACTTTGAGAAGGACATTGATAAAATGCCTTCCCTGAGGTCTAAGATAGACCATTCATTCTGCTCCTCATGTTTAGAAGTTTGGAGATCTAATATTTGTTCTACATTTGGAAGAGTCAAACTTTTTTGGGACAATACTGATGACTAGTAGAATTACACCACACATTGTCTAGGTTTGTCATAGCTTTTCTTCCAAGGAGTAAGCATCTTTTAAGTTCATGGCTATTAGTCACTGAGTTTTCAGTAATTCTGGAGCCCAAGAAAATAAAATCTGTCACTGTTCTCAGCTTTTTTCCAAATACCTTCCATGAAAGGATGGGACTGGATGTCATGATCTTCGTTTTTTGAATGTTGAGTTTCAAGCCGGCTTTTTCCCTCTCCACTTTCACATTCATCAAGATGCTGTTTAGTTCCTCTTCACTTTCTGCCACTAGAGTGGTATCATCTAATGATAGAATCTATTGATGGAATCACATGTTTTTCTTCAGTCTGTTGATGTGATGAAGTTACATCAATTGAATTTCAAATATGGAATCCACTTTGCATACCTAGCAGAAAATCCCTCTTGATCATGGTGTATAGCACCTTGTATACTTCTGTGAATTTGATTTACTAACACTTGACAAAATTTTTTGTCCAATGTTCATGGGAGTGATTTTTCCTTCTTCTCAAACCTTTGTTTGTTTTTTTAATTAGTGTAACATTGGACTCAAGGACTGAAGTAATATTTTCTGTGCATTGATTTTGTGGAAAAGATTGTAGTAACATTATGATTTACTTCATAAAGTTCAGTGAAATACGTCTTTGAAAGTTTCTGGATCTGTACTTTCACCTTTGAAAGTTTATTAATGATTTACTTTTTCTTTAATAGATATAGGCCTATTGAGATCTCTATTTCTTCTTATGTGAGTTTTTGTAGACTATGTCTTTCAATGAATTGGCCCATTTCATGTAGGTTATCAAGTGTGTGGGCATAGTTATTCATGATATTTCGTTCTTATAACATCCATTAGATGAGTAGTGATGGTGTTTATTCATTTATCATAGTAATTTACATCCTTTCTCTTTTCTCAGTTAACTTGGCTAGATATTTGCCGATTTTTAAGAAATTAAAAAAAACTTTTGTTTTTGTTCACTTTTCTATTGTTTACCTATCTTCATTTTGATTCATTACTGCTCTAATTTTTATTATTTATTTTCTTGTGCTGTCTTTGGATTTAATTTTCTCTTCTTTTTCTAGAATCATGAGCTAGAAGATTAGATTGTTTAGTCTTTTATTCTTTCCTACTATATGCCTTCAATGGTATAGATTTTCCTCAAAGCACTGATTTTACTGAATCCACACATTTTGATAGGTTATATTTTCATTTGTTCAAGATTTTTTACTTTTTGGAGATTTCTTCTTTGAGTTATGTTTATATATTTGTGTTGTTCAATATCCAAGTAGTTTGCCGTTTTCTACCTACTATTCTTTTAGTGATATCTAGTTAACTTTGTTTTATTATGAAAGCATAATTTGTGTGACTTCTATATTGATATTTAATAAAATATGTTTTATATTATAATATGGCCTATTTGGTGAATATCCTACATGAGCCTGAGAAGCATATGCATGCTGCTCTTGATGATGAATTCTATAAAGGTTAACTGAATCCAAGTAATAGATAGTGCTGCATGGTTCAACTTGCTCTTACTGGTTTTCTCCTTCTTGGCTCTGTCCATTGATGGTAGAAGACTAAATTGTTTAGTCTTTTCTTCTTTCCTACTATAAGCATTCAATGATATAAATTTTACAGTTTATGAAAGTTTTCCTTGTTCTGATATCAGCAGTTAATACTATTTAATAAAATACATTTTATATTAGATGTGCCCTATTTGGTGAATGTCCTACATGAGCCTGAGAAGCATCTGCATGCTGCTCTTGATGATGAATTCTATAAAGGTTAACTGAATCCAAGGAATAGATAATGCTGCATGGTTCAGTTTAGCTCTTACTGGTGTTTTGCATCTCGGTTCTGTCCATTGATGGTAGGAGATTAAATTGTTTAGTCTTTTCTTCTTTCCTACTATATGCATTCAATGATATAAATTTTACAGTTTATGAAAGTTTTCCTTGTTCTGATATCAGCAATTAATATAGCTACTTCAGTTTTCTTTGATTAGTGTTATCATGGTATATCTTCCTCCAACCCTTTAATTTCAATGTATCTGTGTCTCCATATTTAAAATCAGTCTGCTCTAGGCAACATACAGTTGGGTTTGTGTATGTGTGATCAAAAACAAATAACAGGAGATCTACCTGATACATAAAATCTTAAATGTAGAGTAAATCACCAGCTGTGGGGTTCCATGTTGTAATAGTTAGCACTCTGGACTCTGAATCCAGTGACCTAACTTCCCTGTTACTTAGATGGTAAACAATCACTCTGCAGTGCAGGAGACCCAGGTTTAATCTGCGGGTCAGGAAGATGCCCTGGAGGAGGAAAGGGCAACCCACTCCAGTATCTTGCCTGGAGGATTCCATGGACAGAGGAGCCAGGCGGGCTACAGTTCATAGAGTTGCAAAGAGTCAGACAACACTGAGTGACTAACACTTTCACTTCTAAGTGTGTAGGACAGTAGTGTTAACTCTAACCACAGCATTTTACACATGATCTCTAGAAATTTTCCATCTCACATGGCTGAAACTCTATTCCCATGGAACAGAAAATTTTCATTTTCTCCTTCCTCCAGTACCTGGAAACCCGCTTGTGTGGGCAAACTGGGAGAATTGTGCACCATTTGTAAGAATGTAAAGTGGTGCAGCCACTATGGAAAACAGTATGGAGAGTCTTTACAATTAAAAGTAAATCTTCCCTATGAACGACTTGTGCTATTACTGGGCACTTAGCCACAAGAATAGAAAGAAACCAGAAAATTGAAGAGAGAGATTTTCATTTCACAGCATCATTATTCATAATAACCAAGAGCTGGAAACAAGCTAAATGTCTTTTAATGAATGAATGAGTAATGAAAATGTGTACTATATATGCAATGAAATATTCTTCAGTCATAAAGGAGAAAGAAACCTTATCAGTTCTAGAAATGGACGACCATTGAGGACTTCATACTAAGTGAAATAAGCTAGTCATTGAAGGACACATATTACATGATTCTACTTCTCTCAGTTACCTAAAATAGACAGCTCCCAGAGAAAAGTGTGAGGTGTCCAAGGTGGCTTTGACTATCCAGAGTCTTTGTGATTTCATATAGATATTAGGATTTTTCTTCTATTTCTATAAAAAATGCCTTCAGGATTTTGACAGGAATTGTATTGACTAACATGAGCAATTTAATCATATTAACTCTTTTAGTTTACGAGCATGAGATAGCTTTCCATTTATCGGCATCTTCTTTAAATTTCCTCAGCAATATTTTACATTTTCAATGTAAAGTCCTTTGCCTTCTTAGCTAAGTTTATTCCTAAGTATCTTGTTCTTTCTGATGCTGGGCTAAAACTGTTTCTGTGTGTAGATGACATTATTTAAAATGTGTATGTGTGTGTGTGTGTGTGCGCGCGTGCTCACTCATGTCCAATTCTTTGTGACCCCATGGAGTGAGTCCGCCAGACTCCCCTGTCCATGGAATTTTCCAGGCAAGAATACTGGAATGGGTTGCCATTTCCTTTTCCAGGAGATCTTCCAGACCCTGAGACTGACCTGGGTCTCTTTGCATCTCCTACATTGTGAGGCGATTCTTTACCATTGCACCACCTGGGAAGCCCATCTTACTATCTAGAAAACTCTAATGATTACACACACACACAAACTGTTACAAATAATAAATAAATTAGCAAAGTCTCAGGATCCAAAACCTACAAGAATCAGTCATGTTTCTGTATCTTAATAATGAACCATCTGAAAGAAGTCTCTCTTTTTTTTTTAACGGACTCTGACAGTCTTTTAACAAGTATGTTCAGAATATAAATATTTAATGTGGTTATTGATACAGATTATTATCTATCATAGTCATTTTTTTTCTATTCATTGCTTTTGATATGCATTTCTTTTTTGTCTTTCACTCTTTTTCTCTTTCCTTTGGTTTTAACTGAGCATTTTGTATAAATCCATTTTCTCTTCTGCCTGAGCATACACTTTTTTAAAACTTCAGTTGTTGCTCTATAGTTCACAGTATACATTTCCAACCAATTCAAATCCACCTTCAAATAATACTACACTGCTTGACTAGAAGTTCAAGTACCTTATAATAGAATTTTCCTAATTTCTTCCTTCTGTCCAACCAACATTTCATCTTTCACATCACCTATCTATGTGCTAAAATCACCAAATACATTGTTGCTATTTTTGAACAAACTCTTATTATCATCTCAGTTAAGAAATTAGTCATTTTTTTTCTATTCATTGCTTTTGATATGCATTTCTTTTTTGTCTTTCACTCTTTTTCTCTTTCCTTTGGTTTTAACTGAGCATTTTGTATAAATCCATTTTCTCTTCTGCCTGAGCATACACTTTTTTAAAACTTCAGTTGTTGCTCTATAGTTCACAGTATACATTTCCAACCAATTCAAATCCACCTTCAAATAATACTACACTGCTTGACTAGAAGTTCAAGTACCTTATAATAGAATTTTCCTAATTCCTTCCTTCTGTCCAACCAACATTTCATCTTTCACATCACCTATCTATGTGCTAAAATCACCAAATACATTGTTGCTATTTTTGAACAAACTCTTATTATCAGCTCAGTTAAGAAAAAGCAAGTAAGACTCAATATGCTTTACTTGTTTCTTTAATGTTCTTTATTTATATTTATGTTTCTGACCTATATATCTCTCTTTCTGAAGACCTTAAACATTATTAAGGCAGGTCTGCTAGCAGCAAATTCCTTCAAACTTTGTTTGAAAAGTTGTTTTCTTCTCCTTAACTGCTAAATGGAACAAAGAATGCATCCTCATAATTTTGTCACTGAAGTAATTTATATAAAGAGAAGAGTTCAGTCCCTTGTTACAGAGTACCTCACAGAAATGTCCGGTTCTGTTGTTTTTGCAAAGTTCAAAAGGCTGGGCTCTAATCCTTTGGTGAGAAGGTGACTGAAAAACACAAAGCTCAAGTGTCTGTGGAGCTCTCTGAGATGGAGTGACACCATAAACCCTAGCACACCGTAGGTCTCAGAAGGACAGGCTCTCTAAATAGAGCAAAACAGTAAACAGACCAATAAATGAGAAATGGACTATTTCCTA
>SJYC01124303.1:0-14337 GCA_006408675.1 Madoqua kirkii | reverse complement strand
ATCGCTTGTCCACCAAGGTGAAAACTTTTCCAACCGCCCTGTAATGCCTCTCCCGGAGTGTATCTTTAACACTAAAGGTAAGTTCTTAAATTGGTTAGCATATGTTTGATATTCTTCTGGTCTGCGGAAAGTATCTCCAACAATCCCAGGGACCAAGTTCCTCATAAGGAACCTGAGTGCCCGTGTTTCCCTGTTGAAGGCACCCCCTCAGGGCACCTGGCCGAGTCGGCTCTAATGTCAGGGATTTGGGAGACCCTGTAATGCCTCTCCCGGAGTGTATCTTTAACACTAAAGGTAAGTTCTTAAATTGGTTAGCATATGTTTGATATTCTTCTGGTCTGCGGAAAGTATCTCCAACAATCCCAGGGACCAAGTTCCTCATAAGGAACCTGAGTGCCCGTGTTTCCCTGTTGAAGGCACCCCCTCAGGGCACCTGGCCGAGTCGGCTCTAATGTCAGGGATTTGGGAGAAGCGACATGACCTGCAAGAACTCACTCTGGGTGCTTTGAGAAATAAGTATCCTCATCAATCAGTGATGTGATGTGTTGTTTAAGCAGAGAAAAGGCAGTGCGTCTTCAGATTCTTTCTGCTTTCCCACTCACATCTCTTCCCCTAGAAAATGGATGTGGATCAGCTTGTTCCTGTTGATTAAGTGATCCCTTCTTGCCTCCTGTTCCTTATGCTCTATTATTAAGGCTGTGCCCCAAAGATATCTCAAACTTTCTATCTATGTTAAAAGAGTCTGGCAGGAGTACTTAGAATTGTCACTAAATAAATTTACATTTGCAAAATTCTAAATGAAAAACTTTATTCTTCTACAAAAACACCATTTTTTCAGGTATTTCTCAATCCCTCTTTGAAATACTTCACCCGTTATCCTACATCCATTCACTCGAGTATCTGCCATGGGAACCTAGGACTAGAGGCACCAGTGACAGAGTAGTGAGTAGAACAGAAACAATACTTGATTTTTGTGTAATTTACATGTTATTAAGAGAGACAGTATCAAGTACGCTAAAATTCAGTGCCTCAGTTTTGTGAAGATAAGAGCAGAGTTCACTTAGTATGGGTATCAAATCTGGGCCTGAGACTCAGGAAAAGCTATTATAAGTAAATAACAAGTAATAAAATGAAGAAGCCATCCACTAGAGGGAATAGAATATGAAAAGTTTCTAAGATGGGTAAAAGGACAGTGAACTGAGGAATTGAAAGGCATCCAGTGTGAGAAGAACAGAATTTAAATGGAGATAAGCAAATGAAGATGAAGATGCTAAGTTTCGCCAGAAATAGTTCATGTTGAAGGATATTTCTTTTTATCCTAATAACAGTGCAGGGTTCTGAATGTTTAAGTAGTAAAAGGAATCAACATACTTACATGGTAAGTTTTAAAGACTAAGACCCTGAGACTGACCTGGGTCTCTTTGCATCTCCTACGTTGGCAGGCGATTCTTTACCACTGCACCACCTGGGAAGCCCATCTTACTATCTAGAAAACTCTGATGATTACACACATACACTGTTACAAATAATAAATGAATTCAGCAAAGTCTCAGGATCCAAAACCTACAAACATGAGTCATGTTTCTGTATCTTAGTAATGAACCATCTGAAAGGAGTCTTTTTTTTTTTAACGGACTCTGACAGTCTTTTAACAAGTATGTTCAGAATATAAATATTTAATGTGGTTATTGATACAGATTATTATCTATCATAATCATTTTTTTCTATTCATTGCTTTTGATATGTGTTTCTTTTTTGTCTTTCACTCTTTTTCTCTCTCCTTTGGTTTTAACTGAGTATTTTGTATAAATCCATTTTCTCTTCTGTCTGAGCATACAGTTATATTTCTTTTTTAAAACTTCAGTGGTTGCTCTATAGTTCACAGTATACATTTCCAACTAATTCAAATCCACCTTTAAATAATACTTCACTGCTTGACTAGAAGTTCAAGTACCTTATAACAGAATTTTCCTAATTCCTTCCTTCTGTCTAACCAACATTTCATCTTTCACATCACCTATCTATATGCTAAAATCACCAAATACATTGTTGCTATTTTTTTGAACAAACTTTTATTATCAGCTCAATTAAGAAAAAGCAAGTAAGACTCAATATGCCTTACTTGTTTCTCTAATGTTCTTTATTTATATTTATGTTTCTGACCTATACATCTTTCTTTCTGAAGACCTTAAACATTATTAAGGCAGATCTGCTAACAGCAAATTCCTTCAAACTTTGTTTGAAAAGTTGTTTCTTCTCCTTAACTGCTAAATGGAACAAAGAATGCATCCTCATACTTTTGTCACTGAAGTAATTTATATAAAGAGAAGAGTTCAGTCCCTTGTTACAGAGTTCCTCACAAGAAATGTCTGGTTCTGTTGTTTTTCCAAAGTTCAAAAGGCTGGGCTCTAATCCTTTGGTGAGAAGGTGATTGAAAAACACAAAGCTCAAGTGTCTGAGGAGCTCTCTGAGATGCAGTGACACCATAAATCCTAGCGCACCCTTGGTCTCAGAAGGACAGGCTCTCTAAATAGAACAAAACAGTAAACAAACCAACAAACGAGAAATGGATTATTTCCTGTTGTATTAGTACACAAAGTATGTCAAAATCATCAGCGATTGCAGTAACTGCAGATGGTGAGCTGATGACCCTTGAGGGAACTCAGGAAAGAAAGAATACTTGCCACCTAGGAGCCATCAGACTGCAGCTACTCCCTATGTTGAGCCCTGAGAAAACTCAGGATGTGAAGACACAGGATACTGGCCCCAGCTAGGTGAGGTGCCTCTCAAAGGAATGATTTCAGGGAGCGCAGACTCTTACATCTTACCGTATATAGAAAAGCGCTAAATTCCTTGAGATACCTGGTTTTACTTTAATTAATAACAGTCTTTTGCCATTCAGACGACCTGTCCCCCCACCAACTCCTCTGAGCAGTTCTGTTACTTGAAATGCTGCTGCCCAGGCTGGTAACTGCAGCCATGAAATTAAAAGACGCTTGCTCCTTGGAAGAAAAGCTATGACCAACCTAGACAGCATATTAAAAAGTAGAGACATTACTTTGCCGACAAAGGTCCGTCTAGTCAAGGCTATGGTTTTTCCAGTAGTCATTTATGGATGTGAGAGTTGGACTATAAAGAAAGCTGAGCTCCAAAGAATTGATGCTTTTGAACTGTGATGTTGGAGAAGACTTGAGAGTCCCTTGGACTGCTAGGAGATCCAACCAGTCCATCCTAAAGGAAATCAGTCCTGAATATTCATTGGAAGGACTGATGCTGAAGCTCCAATACTTTGGCCACCTGATGTAAAGAACTGACTCCTCGGAAAAGCCCCTGATGCTGGGAAAGATAAAGGCAGGAGGAGAAAACTCAGTAAATGTTTTTCGACTGACCAAGTGACTCTGTCTCTTCCGTTTCTTTTACTAGAGTCTGAAGTGTGACAGACACGTTTTTAAAGTCATTTAGAAAAATAAAGTCATTTTGTTGCGTCTGGTTGCATATTTCTGGAACATTCTCTTTATAGTATGATCACTTGTCTTTTCAATAATTTTATGCTTGGTGGGGGTAGGGGTGAATGCTATATACTTCCCCTCTTGGAGGCTCTGTTTTCCATATGTAAAATGGGGATGTATGTGCATGCGCTTAGTGGCTCAGTCACATCCAACTCTTTGTAATCCCATAGACTGTAGCTCACCAGTGTCCTCTGTCCATGAGATTTTTTTCAGGCAAGAATACTGGAGTGGGTTGCCATTCCCTTCAGGGGATCGAACCCGAGTCTCCTTTGTCTCCTGCACTGCAGGTAGACTCTACCCACTGAGCCATCCCTACTTAAATCCTCATGACTTTTCAACCACATTGCTTCCACCCACACAAGGGCAGAGTTCCTCAGCTTTAGCTTCCTCCCTCTGCAATCCACTCTCACTAAAGTATTCATCTAAAAATGTCATCCTCTGCCTAGATTTTCTTAGTGCTTTCTGCTGCTTCCTAGAGCTCATATTCCTTAGGGAGCCACATGGATCCCTTCTTTAACCTCTTTCCACTTTATAGTTGTCTCCCATCAAGGATCCCTAACTGGCCATTCTGAATTCCTTAAAATTCCCTTCATCACTCAATACTGTCTCAAGAATCAACTGCCTCCCTGCCTCTCAGCACAGGCACCTTCCTGACCGACAACACTGTAGTAAGTGCTTGTGATGATTAAATAAAAGGAATGTTCAGTGTTCAAACAGCTTACAGTTGGTGCTCAAAAAGAATAGTTCTAGTTCCCTAGAAATTCCTGGAGCACTTTCAACACAAGCCTGTATTCCAAACTCAAGTTCAGATGGAGATGGCTTCTTCACTTTCTGGGAGAAACAGCCAATGGGTTGCACTAAGTGGTAGGATGAGTATATAGAATTTTAAAGCCGAGATGCTAAGATTCTAAACCTGTGCCTTTCTTTAAGAATTGTGCTGTTTAATTTCCAAGTATTGGAAGATCTTCCTGATTTCTTTCTGTTAATGATTTACAGTCGGCATTCATTAGGGTCAGAGGACATACACTGTATTTCAACTTTGAACAGATATGTACAGGTTGCTTTTATGATCTAAAATGGAGTCCAGGCACACTTGAAATAGTGTCTCCTGCTGCTGTTGTTGGAGCATTCTCTACTGTACATCAGATAGACGTCAAGAGGCGAGTGCCCTGTCCAGTGCTTCCATACCCTTGTTGACTTTTTATCTACTAATTCTGTCAATTGTTAGAGGCATGTTAAAGTTTCCACCTATAATTAGAAGTTTATCTATGTGTCAGATCTGTCCTGATAGTTATACTTTATATATTTGGCAGCTCTTTTTATTTGGCTCATGCACATTAAAATTGTTACATTATCTTGGTGAACTGGCTCTTTAGTTATTACATGTTCTTCTTTATCCCTGATGATTTTCTTTGCCTGAACGTTATCTGATATAATAGAGCCGCCTCAGCTCTCTTTTAATTAGGATTTGCATACTATATGCTTCTCCATTCGTTCACTTTTAACCTACTTATATGATTCTACTTGAAATGAGTATTTATATAGATCACATAGGTGGGTCATTTTTTCATTGTGCCAATATCTGTTTTAATTGGTGAATCTCGATCATTTGTATTTAGTATAACTTTTGATGTCTGAGGGATTCCCTGGTAGCTCAGGTGGTAAAGAATCCTCCTGCAATGCCAGAGACCCTGGTTTGATGCCTGGGTCAGGAAGATCCCCTGGAGAAGGGAAAGGCTACCCACTCCAGTATTCTGGCCTGGAGAATTCCATGGACTGTTTAGTCAGTGGAGTCACAAAGAGTCAGACAAGACTGAGAGACTTTCACTTTGATGTGTGAACGCTTAAGTATGCCATTTTACTATTCACTTTCTATTTTTCACTTTGTTAATGTTCCTCCATTTCTCCTCTCTGGTCTTTTGTGGGTCACTTGAACATTTTTAAGAATTCTTTTCTATTTTAACTGTAGTGTTTTTAGTATGTTTCTTTGTTTGGTGCCTTAAGTGTTTGCTCTAAAGTTATGCTCTGTGCATACATAGCTTATTGTATCATCTGAGGTTGTTTCTCCATTTTAAGGCTGAGGAAACTGAAAACTAAGTGATTAGCCTAAGTGACTCAACACTGAAAATGGCCAAAGAAGGACTTGAATCTTAGTCTGGTCTCTACTTATGCTACTTGACTTTTCATGATATAGTTAGCAGATAATTGATTTTTTTCAGGGTTGCACTTATCCAACAGACACTTAAGAAGTGCTTATCATATGACAGGTGTAATAAAAGAAGAGTGTATGGTGAAACGTGTGGCATAAATTTTTGGTAACCAGATGAGATGTCATAGGTGGGTTCACTGTGAATGGGAATCCACAGGGATACCCTCCTAGAATGTTGAAATAAATTTGGCTGAACTTGAGCAGAGGCAAGTGGCTCTGTGGAGTAAAGTGGACAGGAGCTTTTAAGTTGGAGAAGCGACTTGAGCTAAAACAGAATAAGAAGGCAGTGAAGAAACTGACTAATTTGTGTAGCATGGTTTTTCCCCTGTTTTCTCAACATTTGCTATCATAGCTGTCTGGCTTATTATAGAAGTTCAGTTCAGTTCAGTTCGGTCGCTCAGTCATGTTCAACTCTTTGCGACCCCATGAATCGCAGCACACCAGGCCTCCCTGTTCATTACCATCTCTCAGAGTTCACTCAGACTCATGTCCATCGAGTCACTGATGCCATCCAGCCATCTCATCCTCGGTTGTCCCCTTCTCCTCCTGCCCCCAATCCCCCCAGCATCAGAGTCTTTTCCAATGAGTCAACTCTTCGCATGAGGTGGCCAAAGTAGTGGAGTTTCAGCTTTAGCATCATTCCTTCCAAAGAAATCCCAGAGCTGATCTTCAGAATGGACTGGTTGGATTTCCTTGCAGTCCAAGGGACTCACAAGAGTCTTCTCCAACACCATAGTTCAAAAGCATCAATTCTTTGGCGCTCAGCCTTCTTCACAATCCAACTCTCACATCCATACATGACCACAGGAAAAACCATAGCTTTGACTAGACGGACCTTAGTCGGCAAAGTTTCTGCTTTTGAATATACTATCTAGGTTGGTCATAACTTTTCTTGCAAGGAGTAAGTATCTTCTAATTTCATGGCTGCAGTCACCATCTGCAGTGATGTTGGAGCCCCTAAAAATAAAGCCTGACACTGTTTCCCCATCTATTTCCCATGAAGTGATGGGACTTGGTACCATGATCTTCGTTTTCTGAATGTTGAGCTTTAAGGCAACATTTTCACTCTCCTCTTAAACATTTATGTAAATAAGAATAATTTCTTATTGGACTAAGAAGGGGAAATGGTAGATAAGGTGGTTAAATGCACTATAAGGGTTTATATAGAATTGCTGTAACAAAAAGATTCCAAAAGACAGTGGTGTAAAAAAGATTGAAATTTATTTGTCCTTCACAAGTAGGTTGAGATGTAGGTAGGTAGACCAGGATAGGAAGGCTGCTTTGCTCCGCAAGGTCATCTGAAACTACAGTGCTTCTCTCTTGTTGCTCTGGTCCTGCAACAGTGTCATGTGTAAGTTCTGTGCCATGAAAAGGGGAAAGTGAGAGGTGGTGAGGAGCAACTTTCCTTTAAGAACACGACCCAGAAGATGCACACGTCACCACTACTCACGTCCCATTGGATTCACATGAAATTAAGTGAGGAGTAATGTGACCAGTTAATCCTTAGGGAGTACCATCAGTCAGCAGAAGAGAGAGAGAATGTGTCCATGCTTTCTTTAAGGATGAGGCATACAGAGAAAATTAGAAACAGCCCTACTTTATGCCCATCAGCTATGCAGTATATCTCTGTGCCTCTTTTTCGGAAAATTGGGCATACATTATAGAGTTGTTATAAGAAACAAATTAGGATTATTAGCCTACTGCCAGGGTGCCTAGCATACAGTGGATGCTGTTTATATATCTACCTCCCTCCCCCTCTCTTCAAACATTTATAGTAACCAATTCAAGAACAAAAATGTTTTTGATTGCAAATGAGGCATCACTTGGCTGGCTTGATTGCTGCATGGGCTCCCTTCATACACTCTCTGGCCACTTCCCTCCATTTCTTTGTCAGTATCTTACAAGAAATCTTTTGCTAAAATATACTCCCAAGTAGATCAATAAAAATACATAATTTTATTATTAACCTTATTATTATGATGACTAACCCCAGAATCCTAAAGATGAGAATTTGGAAGAGCCTTCATTTTATATACTTGGAAACTGAGACAAAAAGAAGTTAAATAACTTGACCAAGTATCACATAGAAAATGACCAGTGGAAGCTGGATACAAAGGGATATGTATGCCTTCAAAATCCAAGTACTAAGCACTCACCTTACCTCTCCTATTCAATTTTTAATTACAAACAAAACAAGATATAAAGTGTTTCACCTGACATTAAGACATCCTTGGTCCAGCTCATAGTACCTTTCCGGCCTTGTATCCCATCTCCCTACACAGGTGAGAGGTATTCTTTCCAGGACCTGTCCCAGCTCCAGGACCCTTATGTGTGTGTGACACACCCCCGCACTCTTCCTTTATTCGTGCTTTCTCCCGCTTCCTCTCCCTGCCCCGTTACTCTCATTCTCAGTTTACTGCTGTCACATCCAGTAAACTCTCAAGTTCCCAGTGCTATTTCAGCTTTATGTCTTGTCTTTAAATCTTACAAACACCTCCAGTCCTTGATATCTTTGGCACTTTGTCTAATTTACCTCTCCATGACTCATTTTCCTTGCTAAAACATGAATAGCATAATTACTGCCATAGGGTGGGTGGATGAGTGGTTAAGAAAATGCGCTTCCACTGCAGGAGGCACAGGTTCGATCCCTATTCGGGGAACTGAGGACCCACAGCAATGTGGTGCAATCAAAACAAGATAAATTTGGTCTAGCTTCCCTAGTAGGGGGTACACACCATCATAGGGTGGTGTGAGGGAAATGAGACAAAAGATGAAAGGTGGTTAGCATGGCATCCAGTGGATGTGCTGTCTGTGACCACCAGTGCCTTTCCCTGTACATCAGCTCTTTACTCTTGTCCTGTCTGCCCCCTTGAGCAACTGCACCTATGCGTCTTTGCTCACGGAGCCCATTCATTCCCCAGAGTCTAGAGTGGCTGTCTGCCAGTATCGAAAACAAACTGTCTTTCCCATTGCTG
This sequence comes from Madoqua kirkii, assembly GCA_006408675.1. Taxonomy (NCBI): domain Eukaryota; kingdom Metazoa; phylum Chordata; class Mammalia; order Artiodactyla; family Bovidae; genus Madoqua; species Madoqua kirkii. The sequence continues at coordinate 5,644 of SJYC01124303.1, read as the reverse complement.
TTCTCTTCCTTCCTCACAGAAATTTTCTTTCCCCCTTTTCGGGGCTGTAGAGAGCGCCCTGCCCTGCTTGTGAGATTTTAGTTCCCAATCCAGGGTTAAACCTGTATCCATGGCACTGAAAGTCCCAGCCCTGACCACTGGACAGCCAGGGAATTACCCCTCCCAGAAACTGTAAGCAAAAAATCGTTTTCTCCCTCTTCTACAGGGGGAGTGGAGGCTCCAAAAAAAGAGTGAAAAAGCTTTCCCGAGATCTCACAGCTAGCCAAGCATAGAGTTGACATGGCTCCCGCTAGTGTGTTCCTGTCTATGACTGGGCCTCGCCCTGTAATGAATTTTTGGTCACCTAGAACCTATTGAAGAAGGGGACACTGTCTTGTGGTTAAACAGATATGATTTTCCATGAAGTCCATGCTTTCTACCCCAGACATTCACTAAACATATCTCTGCCTTCTCTGGTGAGTCACATGGACTGAATTCTCTCACTTCACTAGACTCTAAGATGCTTGAGGTTAGAGACCTTGCTTATTTTATTGTATCCTTATGCCTTAATCTCAGGATACATATGCTCACTCAATCCAAGTAAGATGAATGTATATATGAGTATTTATAATGAATGTCTACATCCTCTAGTGGATTGAACTGAAGTCAAGTTGACAGCAAGAGAAATGGAAACAGGCATAAATATTTCCAACAGCAAAGGCACACACACACACACACACACACACACACACACACACACAGGTTCCCCTCAATATAATCTCCCTCAGCTCTACATACCCTCCATTCCAGAACACAGAGACATGTGCATGTATAACTGTGACTCTTCTACTATTTTTCAGTTTGTGAAGAAATATGGGAATGTTTTTAGCTTGGAGTTTGGTACATTTCCTTCTGTTCTTATAACTGGATTACCCTTAATTAAAGAAGCACTTGTCCACCAAGGTGAAAACTTTTCCAACCGCCCTGTAATGCCTCTTCAGAAGCATATCTTTAACACTAAAGGTAAGTTCTTACATTGGTTGGCGTACGTTTGATATTCTTCTGGTCTGCGGAAAGTGTCTCCAACAATCCCAGGGACTAAGCTCCTCTTAAGGAACCTGAGTGCCCGCGTTTCCCTGTTGAAGGCACCCCCTCAGGGCACGGGGCAGAGTCGGCTCTAATGTCAGGGATTTGGGAGAAGCGACATGACCTGCATGAACTCACTCTGGGTGCTTTGAGAAATAAGTATCCTCATCACTCAGTGATGTGATGTGTTGTTTAAGCAGAGAAAAGGCAGTGTGTCTTCAGATTCTTTCTGCTTTCCCACGCACATCTCTTCCCCTAGAAAATGGATGTGGATCAGCTTGTTCCTGTTGATTAAGTGATCCCTTCTTGCCTCCCGTTCCTTATGCTCTATTAGGGCTGTGCCCCAAAGGTATCTCAAACTTTCTATCTATGTTAAAAGAGTCTGGCGTGAGTACTTAGAATGGTCACTAAATAAACTTACATTTGTAAAATTCTAAATGTAAAACTTTGTACTTCTACAAAAACACCACTTTTTTAAGGTATTTCTCATTCCCTCTTTGATATACTTCACCCATTATCCTACGTCCATTCACTCGAGTATCTGCCATGAGAACCTAGGACTAGAGGCACCAGTGACAGAGTAGTGAGTAGAACAGAAACAATACTTGATTTTTTTTTTTTGTAATTTACATGTTATCAAGAGAGACAGTATCAAGTACACTAAAATTCAATGGCTCAGTTTTATGAAGATAAGAGCAGAGTTCACTTAGTATGGGTATCAAATCTGGGCCTGAGACTCAGGAAAAGCTGTTACAAGTAAATAACAAGTAATAAAATGAAGAGGCCATCCACTAGAGGGGATAGAATATGAAAAGTTTCTAAGATGGGTAAAAGGACAGTGAACTGAGAAATTGAAAAGCATCCAGTGTGAGAAGAACAGAATTTAAATGGAGATAAGTAAGTGAAGATGAAGATGCTAAGTTTCACCAGAAATAGTTCATGTTTAAGGATATTGCTTTTTATCCTAATAACAATGCAGGCTTCTGAATGTTTAAGTAGTAAAAGGAATCAACATACTTACATGGTAAGTTTTAAAGACTTCTCTAAGCTTCAATGTCAAGAATGGAATAAAAGGAGCAAAAGACTACTGTAGAATTTTAAGGGAGAAGAGGTGGTGGCCTGAACTAGGGAAGTGGCAAGAAATGGCAGTCCAGTGGGTTACACTAGGAGAGTGACTGTGAAAACAAGTTGATTTAAGCTATTCAGGAGGCATATTCAATAGGACATGATGACCTAGATGGAGGGAGAGATAGAGGTAGACACCCAAATGGGTAGGTAAAGGAAAAAAGGAAGATGTGGAGGAGAACAAGGTGTTCATTGGTCTGAGTGGCGAATTGTATGGAGCAAATCATTAACTCAGTCATGAATATGCTAAGTGTGAAGCCAAGAGAGTCAAGCAAAAAATTGGTTACATGTCTGCAGCTGAGGCACAGATACAGATGTTCACATCAGTAGAAGTCATTTGAAGTATTTGGAGTTGATAAGATTTAGTAGAAACGGAGGATAAGGGTAAGAAGAGAAGAAGCTTTGACCCAAGCTTGGAAAGGTTCATCATTTCAAAATTTGATAGGAGATAAAGTTAACCGAAGGTATGATGATTTCTGTGAAGTCAGAGAATTAGCAGAAGAGTCTGGAGAGTGTGGTGTCCTGAGCACCACTGGAAAAGAGTGTTTCAAGAAAAAAGCATCTCATGCTGTTGACATGAGGCTGAAAAGGATCCTGGACTGAACAGCAAGGAGGGCCACGTCACTAAGGTGGTGGAAGTGAAAGGGAGATATTAGAAGGAGTGGAAGAGTGTACTAGAATGAAGCATTGAGAGGCGGTGGTCTCACCTGTGTTATAAAATAAATGAAGTTCTCTGCACACCTCAGGATGGATTTTTTATCCTTTGCCTGTGATTTTCTTTCTGCATACCATTCACAATTCTTTGTTTTCTTGAGTGATTCATCTTTTAAAGACCTTTAAGCACTTCTCCTTATGAGTTTTGATTTTATCTAATCCATTAGTGCATTCTTAGTATGTAGCATACTTCTCTAAGCTTCAATGTCAAGAATGGAATAAAAGGAGCAAAAGACTATTGTAGAATTTTCTGGGAGAAGAGGTGGTGGCCTGAACTAGGGAAGTGGCAAGAAATGGCAGTCCAGTAGGTTACACTAGGAGAGTGACTGTGAAGACAAGTTGATTTAAGCTATTCAGGAGGCATATTCAATAAGACAAGATGACCTAGATGGAGGGAGAGCATGTTTAAGCATATGTTTAAGCATAACAAATAGTCAAATATAGTATATGACAAGTAATCAGAGCATGGGCGTCAGAGTCAGGCAGACTTGAGAATGAATGCCTGTTCTGCTGCTCCAGCTCTGTGACCTTGAAGAGTGTACTTTTATCTCCTGTGCCTCAATTTTCTCATCAGCAAAATTGGGGTAGTAGTTTGGTAATAGTGATATATATAGAAGTATATCAGAGAGTGAGTACTAACTCCCAGAGTGCATTAAAAATACTAATGTCTCCAGCATTGCAAGCAATCAGTAAATTCAATCCATTATATCAATTGCTTTGAAATTGCTTCTCTGAATAGTTTCAAGCACCTTACAGCCCTTTTTAGTCCTTCTGATACATCACGGGTCTTGTTGGCTTTCTTTCATAATGTTGGCTTTCTTTTCCCAGGCTTGATCATGTCCAGTGGCCACATATGGAAGGAACAACGAAGGTTTGCCCTGACAACTCTTAGGAACTTTGGTTTAGGAAAGAAGAGCTTAGAGGAGCGCATTCAGGAGGAGGCCTCCTACCTCATCCAGATGATAAGAGAGGAGAACGGTGAGCATGTCCCAGGACAGGTGCAGGGACTGTGGTTCATAGGTTCACTAACCAGATGCTCACCAGGGCCTACCTGCCTTTCCTGAGCCCAGAATTGTGTATGGCGCTGAGGGGATAACAGGGAACAGCTAACCATGACCTGCCCTCATGGGGCTCGTGAATTAAGACAAAGATGGGTAGTAAACATATTGGTTTTAAATTCTGGTCATCAGTTAAGCTTTCCATGCATTGACTAAGTACTTGCCCAGTGTTAGACCCTGGGGTCACAGTTTCGGCGATGGCTCTATACTTGGTGTGTCATATGTCACACAGAGTAGGATCTCTGTAAAATAGAAACAATCCAGTATGAAGGCTCCATCTCTTCTTCTTCCTTCAGGAAAGCCTTTCGACCCTCACTTCACAATTAACAATGCCGTTTCCAATATTATTTGCTCCGTCACCTTCGGGGAGCGGTTTGACTACCAGGATGATCAGTTCCAGGAGCTGCTGAGGCTGCTGGATGAGGTCTTAACTCTGCACACATCAGTGAGCTGCCAGGTGAGGCCCTTGTTACTTCCTATCTTGCATAAAGATATGTTAATGTCTGTCACAGATTAGATGGAGTCTTCCTTTCCTTTGTAGCTAAAAGATAACCCTTTTAAATTGACTTCAGCATAAACTTGTTTGAAATCTATCTGTTGACTTTAATGTTTTTTATAATATTGTATTTACTATTGATAAATAACATTACTAACATTTGTTAAAGTATAGTACTTTACATGACATACAGGTATACAGTACATTCTTTTCCTTAAAAAACAGAATATTGCCATCACTTTTGATTCACTTCTGTCCATGTCCCTCCCTAGTCCCACACCTCTGTGATCCTCAGATGTATGCATCTGTGCCTGGCTCTAACTTAGCTCATTGTTTTGAAATTTATTTACTGGGTCTTCTAATTTACTCTGTGTAGTTTTCCTCTGCATGCAGGTGCCACTGATTGTTATTCTCTTGAATAATGCTTGCAGATTTATTGAATATATGAGGGATTTCTAATTTGAGGAAGTTATGAATAAAGCTGCCATGAACATTTCCATTTTATTGTTCATGTGGACACACCCACTCATTTCTCCTGTATATAAAACTTGTGTGTAAAAATCCTTAATGGTTTCCACCATTGTTCTGTTTCCATGCCCATCCACACATGTTCCTACCAGTTTTCTAAATTTCTAGGATATGGATTTAAGGGATTCAACCCTCACCCTGTCCTTGGTAATCCCTGCCATCTCCTTTTGTCCTGCTAGGGTTGTAGGTCTGTCAAAATCTCTGCTCGTCTGCTTGGCCTCTTAGCCCCTTTTGTGTATTTGGAAGGCACTGTTATGGGAAAATCAGCCCTAAGTGCTGGGGTAAACCCTTGTGGATGTAAAGGAGGATTTACTTGTAATCATTTTTAAAAGTAACATTGCCTGGAGATTTATGAACCCATCCTACCTAACCTGATAAAGCAGTTAGCATGAATCCTGGCACAGAAAACGGACATAATGAATGTGAGCTACTATGATTATTATTGTATTATTTTTGAATAACATTTCTTATTGTCACTTCTAATCATGGTAACCCCTCCATTCAGTAATTCCATTTTCTTCCTTCCTATTAAGACAGAACTTAGGAAGTCTGGGACCTCAGTGAGCATGTGTTGACTATTCCCAGGGAAAAGAAATTCCTGAGAAGGTTGGATGAGACAGTGAGGCAGGGGGTAATAAGCATTTTTTCAGTTCAGTTC
>SJYC01124302.1:0-11325 GCA_006408675.1 Madoqua kirkii | reverse complement strand
GGGCTGTCAATTGATGAAAACAAATTTACCTATATTCCACTGGCATAATCTCAGCAGCAAGATTCTCATAACTTTTTGTAGCAGATGCATCTAAACAATAACAGCAACAAAAAAATAGATTAATGTCTCATTATCCACCATTAAAAAACCTAAATGCAACAAAAGCCATCTGCTTGGTTTAGGTGATCCTGTTGTACTTGTGAACATCAAAGCTCTTCATTTGTTGCTTTCAGAGTGTCACACTATTCTATTAGTCTCTAAAAAAGAATCATTTATATATGCAAAATATTTAATTCTGCCCCAAAGCATTGTACTTTATGCTTAAGATAATTTACCTTAATATGTTAATCGGATAATTGTTCCCTACTTAACTACAAATAACGTTTTAGTTTTAGTGCTAAGGGGTAATTTTCTCTTGCAAAAATCACATAAATAGTAAGACTTTATACAACACAAAGCTTGTGCTTTTCCCAGTAGATAGCTTATCTTTGAACCAAATGAATGTAATTATAACAGAGTACAAAAATGTAACTGTAGAGTAATAAAAGCATATGGACTTTGGAGGCAAACAACGTGGCTTGAATTTGGTTTTACTATTTCCAGCTGTATTATTTACGGCAAGTGACTGGGATTTCTTTGGAAGGAATGACGCTAAAGCTGAAATTCCAGTATATTGAACTGTATACTTAAGATACGATACCTTAATATGTTAATCTGATAATTGTTCCCTACTTAATTAAAAATAACATTTCAGTTTTAGTGCTAAGGGGTAATTTTCTCTTGAGCAACTGAACTGAACTGAAAAAAGAATTATTTATATAAGCAAAATATTTAATTCAGCCCCAAAGCATTGAACTTTATACTTAAGATAATTTACCTTAATATGTTAATCTGATCATTGTTCCCTACTTAATTAAAAATAACATTTTAGTTTTAGTGCTAAGGGGTAATTTTCTCTTGCATAAATCTCATAAATAACAAGACTTTATACAACACAAAGCTTGTGATTTTCCCACTAGATAGCTTATCTTAAAACCAAATGAATGTAATTATACAACAGAGTACAAAAATGGAACTGTAGAGTAATAAAAGCATATGGACTTTGAGGCAAACAGAGCATGGGTTGAATTCAGTTTTACTATTTCTAGTTATATTATTTAAGGCAAGCTACTGACTCTTTAGCTTTAGATATTATCATCATAAGTACAGATGCTGATTCATAAGCCCCTAAAAGGTGTTCTGAACAGTGAATGAGGAGAAGTTTGTCTAATATCTAGAATACAGTCTAGTGTGTAAGAGATGCGAGAGATTTGTTATTTCCTTCTATTACTGTAAACAGCATATTGGAAGTATGAATCTGTGAAAAAAACACTATCTCCAAGGGATAGTATGCTAGGACTTCATGTCATTAGCTATTTTATTTTACTGGACTGGATTAAGCACAAGCTGGAATCAAGACTGCCAGGAGAAATATCAATAACCTCAGACATGCAGATGACACCACCCTTGTGGCAGAAAGCAAAGAGGAACTAAAGAGCTTCTTCGTGAAGGTGAAAGAGGAGAGTGAAAAAGCTGGCTTAAAACTCAACATTCAAAAACAGAAGATTCTGGCTTCCAGTCCCATCACTTCATGCAAATAGATAGGGAAATAATGGAAACAGTGACAGACTATTTTCTCAGGCTCCAAAATCACTGCAGATGGTGACTGCAGCCACGAAAGTAAAAGACGCTTGCTCCTTGGAAGAAAAGCTATGACAAACCTAGACAGCATATTAAAAAACAGAGACATTATTTTACTGACAAAGGTCCATTATAGTCAAAGCTATGGTTTTTCCATTAGTCATATATGGTTGTGAGAGTTGGACCATAAAGATGGTTGAGCACTGAAGAATTGATGCTTTTGAACTGTGGTGTTGGAGAAAACGCTTGAGAGTCCCTTGGACTGGAAGGAGATCCAACCAGTCCATCCTAAAGGAGATTAGGCTGGAATATTCACTGGAAGGACTGATGTTGAAGCTGAAGCTCCAATACTATGTCTTGGTTGTGAGAGTTGGACCATAAAGAAGGTTGAGCGCTAAAGAACTGATGCTTTTGAACTGTAGTGTTGGAGAAAACGCTTGAGAGTCCCTTGGACTGGAAGGAGATCCAACCAGTCCATCCTCAAGGAAATCAGGCTGGGATATTCACTGGAAGAACTGACACTGACGCTGAAGCTCCAATGCTATGGCCACCTGATGTGAAGAACTGACTCACTGGAAAAGACCCTATTCCTGAGAAATACTGAAGGCAGGAGGAGAAGGGGACAACAGAGGATGAAATGGTTGGATGGCATCACCAACTCAATGGACATAAGTTTGAGCAAGCTCCAGAAATGGGTGACAGACAGGGAAGCCTGGTGTGCTCCAGTGCATGGGGTTGCAAAAAGTTGTACGTGACCGAGCCACTGAACTGAACTCGTTTTATTTTACAGCTGACAATCAATGACAAATTTCTACACTCCGAAAAAAAGGCTCAGGTTTAAATTATTTTTCCAGAACCTGAAAAGTAGCATAAAATTGTATTCTAATGTTGCTATACTTCACATCAATAAATAAAACCCTATAATGTTCATTATGTGGCTCAGATCAACTTAGCAGTAAATTGGTAACTGATTCCAAGGGTCCTTAGGCCAGTGTGTACAGATGTTCTAAGGATCTCTGAACACTGTAATATATAACTACAGTCAGGCATCAGGACCCCTGTAAATCTGTTCCTTCATAAATGCAATGTGAACACTTGGAATTTGTCAAAATCAACTTTTCAAAAAGTCTGAAGGTTAACCAAAAGTTTGCCATGATCTGAGGTGCACTTATTAAAGAAAATGTGCTAAACCTCAGAACAGTGAGCTTTTTGTTCTTTTAACTATCCTGATTACTATCACCTTCTCACCAGCCATGGAGTAGCTTTGAAAAGCAGAGATTACCACCACCTGAGAGGCTGATTAGTGATGAAACTCTTCTTTAAAAGCCCCATGCTAGATAATTTAAAAAAAAAAGAAAAAGAAAACTAACACTATTTGGTCTGTCAAGCAGCACCTTGGAGAAGTCCCAATCATGCTTTTCATTATTTGAGCTAATTTGGTGCTTGCTGTGCCAGAAAATATTCTTTAGGCATCTGTAAAAAACAATCATCAGCAATTGATTTCATTACAGCTGCTGAAGGCATGATACCAGTTAAGGCAAACAAGACTCTTGCCAAAAACTTACAAGGAAGAGCTGAGAAACAAGAGATCCATAGAGGATGTTTAAAAAATCCTAACATATTCCTGGAGATCCAGAAGGTCAGCTAGGTATAGAGCTGTGTGCATGTCCAGAAATAACCTGAGAGGACCCCAGTGTCTCAGCTCTGGATAAACTTGAAGCCCTGTGCAAACAGGAAATAAAGGCAAAGGCAGAGTTTTAAACTTCCTAAGAAGGAAATGGCAACCTACTCCAGTGTTCTTGCCTGGAGAATCCCAGGGACAGGGGAGCCTGTTGGGCTGCCATCTATGGGGTTTCACAGAGTTGGACATGACTGAAGCGACTTAGTAGCAGCAAGAACTGAATATGTTTTCCAAAATAAATACACGTTGAGTCCTTTGGCAAAGATTGGGAGATTTATGGAAATAGCTGACAAATCATTAACTGATGTCAATGGTTACTGAGCAGAGAATGCAGTGGCTGCACAGTACAAAGGAAAAAAAAAACTTTTTATAGAATTAGTCCTAAAGAGTCACTAAAAGACCACCAAAAACAGAAAACCCTGAGGTTGGGGGGAAATCTGATTTCCAGAGTTGAAACACATTATTATTTTAAAGGTCATATTTTCAACAACAAAAACAAAAAACATGCAAAGAAATAGAGAAATTCCTACACAGGGGAAAAAACATGAACAGTTAATAGAAAGAGTCAATGAGACGACACTAGTGGGTGGACATACTGGACAAAGACTTCCAGCGAGCTAAGACCAAAACTGCAGGAACGTTTTGTCAATGCATTTTATATCATATCACCTTGACCTGAAAACCAGGCAATGACATCAAAAGAAAACTACCAACCACTATCTCTTATAATATAGATGGGAAAACACTCAACAAAATACTAGCAAACTGAATCAAGCAACATACAATATACCCTATGACTAAGTAGAATTTACCTTAAGAACAGAAGCTGGTTTAAGATTTTAAAAAATCAATGTAATACATGACATTAATACAGTAAAAGACAAGAACTATATGTTATCCTACTAACCCAGAAATAGAAGTTGACAAAATCCAGAACCCTTTCCGGATAAAACATGGAACAAACTAGGAATTAAAACTTCTTTAACTTGACAGAAGGCATCTACAAATAAAATCCACAACTAAGATGACACATAATGGTGAAAGAATGAATGCTCTCTTCCTAATATTGGAAACAAGAGAAAGATACTCTTAGCTTGCCATTTCTTTCAACAAAGTACTGAAGGTTCTAGACAGGACATTTTAACAAGAAATAAAAGTCATTTAGAATGCAAAAAAAGAAGTAAAACTATGTGTATTTACAGATATCCTGATTTTGTATATAAAAATCCTAAAGAATTCACTAAAAACTATTAGAAATACTAAGGGAATCCAACAAGGATGTAAATAAACACAAGATCAATGTCAAAAAATAAATTGTATTTCTATATGTTAGCACTGACGTTAGAAAGAATAAAACAATCATGAACAGTTTTAAAAGGTGTGAATCTTATAAAATGAAAACTACAAAACACTGTTGAAAGAAACTAAAGACCAAAATATATGGAATATTTTGACATATTAATGAATCAGAAAACTTAATGCTATTAAGGTGGCCAGGTTTCTACACTCATCAACAGATTCAGGAAATTTCTATCAATATTTCAATCTGGCTATTTTGCAGGAACAGTAATCTGACCCTCAGATTCATATGAAATGCTAGAGACCCAAATAACCAAAACAATAACTTTCCAAAGAAAAAGTTTGAGAACTTATTTCAAACGAGTATACTTTCCAATTTCAACTTAGTGCAATGCTTCAGTAATCATGACAGTGTGATAGTACAATAAAATTAGACATATAGATCAATGACAGTTAAAAATCTGGAAATAAACTCTAACATTTGTGGCCAAATGTTTTCTTTTTACTTAAAAAAAATGAATAGGTTTTTTTTAAAAAAAACCTGAACAGAAAGTACAAAGTTCCCATATATTCTATCATCTCCCCCACCAACTCCCCAGTTTCCCTTATTATTAACATCTTGCATTAGTGTGGTTACTTCTAAGAACTGATAAGCCAAAAGTGATACACTATTATTAACTAAAGGACATAAGTCTACATTAGGGTACATGCTTTGTTTCATTTTTATGAGTTTTAACAAAGGTATAATATAGCCATCATTACAGGACCATGTCAACTGATTTTTAACAAGAGTACCAAGAATATTCAGTAGGGGAAAGAACAGTCATGTCAACAAATGGTGCTAGGACAAATGAATATCTAAACACAGAGGAAGAAAGTTAGAAACCTATCTCACGCCACATAAAAATGATTTCAATATTGATCACAGAGTCAATATTAGAGCTAAAAATATAAAAGAAAACAGGAATAAACCTTTATAACCGTAAGGTTACCCAATGGTGTCATAGAAACACCACCAAAAAAACACAAAAGAAAAAGTAGATAACTTTGTTTTCATCAAATAAAAAACTATTCTACTGCAATATACACACAGACATACACACACACACACACCATTTAAAAAGTGCAAAGATGACTCACAGAAGGGGAGAAAATATTTGCAAACCATGTATCTGACAAGAGATTTGTATCTAGAACATACACGCACTATTTCATGCACCTGCAAATGTTGTGTGTGAGATGTGGGAAAGGCCAAATTGGATACAGGTCCTTTACCGTATGAAGCCCTGCAGTTAGTACTCATCACTGCATCAGTGTCATCATTTTTGACTCATTTTCAACTGTTAGAGGTGAAAGAATGGTGAATTTTTTTCTGTTTCCTCTCTTATTTCACCTTATTGTTATACCATTAATAGAAGTATTGATTCCTCCTGACAGGAGGAGATTTCACTTGTTATAAGGTGTGCAGACACGCAGAGGAACACTGACACATTGAAGCTCCCGTAGGAAAGTGGTGAAGATGCTGGAGTGCCATGAGTAATGATTGTTGGAATCAGAGAAGTTTAACTTCAGGAGGATGGTAATGGGGAATTGTGAGAATCGTACTTTAGAGAAATTAACTTTATTCTTTCTGGTATCAATGCAAATATTTGTTGAAGATTTCTTATGTGACATTTCCATCTCACATAGTTCATAATGCCAACTGAGGAGTGAGTACCGAACACAGAGTGTTTGAGAGGTTTAGTAACTTGGTCAAGTTGTACATATAGTGAAAGGTGTGGCTACTATTGCAATGCAAATATTATTATATTTCCAATATAATAATAGATTCTCCCAATATATGGAGGTAAAAAGATTCTCTCAATTTTCATCCATCCAAGGTGACAAAAGCTCCCAGCACTTGGAGCAGGAAGATGCTAATGATACTGCAATCATAAGCCTCTGCCTGCTGAGATGGTCAAAGGAAAAGTCATTTCTCTTGAGGGAATCTCTCCTCCCATGTTCTCACTAGGATGAAGCCTCCTATGTTGTGGCAACTAAGAACCATCTGGATAAGCCAATAATCGCTGTGTTTTCTAGCATAAGGGCAATGCTGCTTCAAGTTTCTGTGAAGAAAATCTCATCTACAACACCCTGGATCTCTTCCTTGCTGGAACAGAGACAACTTCAACCGCCCTGCGCTGGGGGCTGCTCTACATGGCCCTTAACCCCGAAATCCAAGGTGAGCTCATCAGTGGATGGGCCTAGGCCAGGTCAGTATGCTTGCATAAATTAGTTCATCTATGTCTCATGTTCCTAAAGGGAATGTAGGTTCACCCTCACTAAGAAGAGGAACCTGAGGCTCACACAGCCTTAGGAACCTGCAGCAGGAATGTTGTTGAGCAAGAGTTTGCCACCTAATTTGTCTCACACCAGGGCCCACTTCCCACTCTCATACCTCCCTGAGAAGCCAGTCTGGAGAGCCTAAGATAGCCATTTTGATGCTGGTTATTTCATTCCTTAACTTAACCGGGCTCAAGGAGAGTTATGGAAAAACAGAATAATAGAACCACCTCTGCTTTTTTCAGAAAAAGTCCAAACTGAGTTTGACAGGGTGCTTGGCCAATCACAGCAACCAAGCATGGCCGCTCAAGAGTGCATGCCCTACACCAACGCTGTCATCCAGGAGGTACTGAGAATGGGGAACATTATTCCTCTGAACGTGCCCCGGGAGGTGGCAGTGGACACCACCCTGGCCGGATACCGCCTGCCCAAGGTAATAAGGGGCTCACACCAACAGCCTCAGATCTCCAGGCTCGTATTTGTAAATGATGGAAATCTCAGTGGCAAATGTGATGTGTTTTCTTGTCTTAGGGAAACACTTAACCGGAGAGGGAAATATATGACCACTGATGTAATTCTAGATATTTTTCGTTACATGGGGTCTTTAGAATATTAGTTCAAATAAATGTTAATAATTGTTCTAGAGGAGAAGGGGGATTCCTACGTCAAACATGTTCAGACAAAGGCTGGCTTTTCTCTACTATGAGATTTCTCATTCTTTTTACTACCTGACGTGCATTGTTAATTCTTGTGGGGAAACAGTAGGCAGCAATTCTCAGTCAGACTTTGCCATGAGGTCCTTTTCTTTGCCATGGGAGAGCTTTTCACAGGATACGGACCTGCCAGACTTATTTTAGGAAATTCTGTTTCAAAACCCTGGGGGTTTAGAATGTTGACATATGAGAGCTGGTTGAGAGCTCCTGGCCAACATCACATTAAACTGGTGTTTCTAACATAATATCCCCACAGATATTGCTTCCAGCCTTGACTCACAGTCCCTTGACGGGACTACCTCACAAGGGAATCTGTCCAAGCCTGTGCACATTGAATATCACAAAAAGAATGAGAGAACGAATGGTCGCTCAGCAGTGATCATGTACTACGGACTATATAGGTTCTCTCGACTTAATCAGTCCTGAGAATAATTCCACCTTCTTTCTCTTTTACAAATTTCTAATGAAGGCTCAGAGCTGATTGATCTTGCACAGAATCTCTGGTGTACAGAGTGGCAAGAGTTGGGTTAAAGAAATAGATGTGTTCTGAGCCCCAGGCTCACCTTTTTTGCCCTGTACCATGCTTTCTCCGCAGGAGTTGCTTACTTTGCTTTTAAAGAAGCTCCTTAAACTGTTCTCAGTAGGACCCTGTTAAGTTCCCTGTCCTCACAAAGGCAGCTCTGCACTCTGCCAGTCACTCTTAGGATCTCAGGAGCCAGCTCTCCCGTCCCCACCAGTGCCCTCTCTGCACATCGCACATTCACAGTTTCGCTTTCTCAGCACCTTAGTCCATTTCCATGGATCCATTCAGTTTGTCTGAGTCCCTCCTTGTGTGTCGAATCTGGGGTTGATTTTAAGATAAATCCAGAAAAACCTATACTCTGGGCTCGCCTTGGTCATGGTCCCTGTAGCCCTTGGAGAAGCAGCTGTTCCTGCAGCGACTTCATTTACTATTTTCTTGCTGATTGACCATCTTATGGGTGAATTCTGAGGTCTAGATGATATTACAGGTGATCTTTACATATTCATAACACTTCACTTACTGCAGAGAACCATGCTAGCTCAAGAGATTGGTTTTGTAAGTTTTTGTTTTGTTTTGTTTTGTTTTCTGATGTACTGTTCTGCAAGACTCTTACCCACTGGGTGGGCAACTTGCAAACTGGAAGCAATTATACTACAGAAGTTCTGCCACAGGAGAGAAAGTTCTGAGCCCCAAGGCAATCTTCCCAGCCTGAGGGTCTGGCATCAGGAGGAGGAGCCCCCAAGAATCTCGCGTTGAGTGTGAGCAGCCTTTTATTGTAGAAATCCCACTGGACTAAAGGAAGCATCAACTCCACTCTTGGGTCATGTGCACACTGAGACCCGTGGAAAAATAGCAGTGACCTCATAAGAGTCTGGACCAGACCTACCTACTAATATGGGAAGGTCTCCTGCAGAGGCAGGGGCAGCTGGGGCTCATGGCAGGGACAAAGACCCTGGCACTGGCAGGTCTAGTGAGTAGTCACTGGCATGAAGATGCCCAGAGGCCACCATGCTAAAAGGTAGGGGAACAAGTGGTATGATAGAGAAACTGAAAAAGGCTTCATATAGTGGGAGTGCAGGCAGAAGGACTGTGACTCAGATAGAGGGCTGGTGATAGGTCCTCAGTCTGAGTGAGGAGAACTATTTGGAGGGTTTTTATCAAGTTCCAGCAGTGTTGGGCGGCTAGGAGTGACATAACTAAATCATGTGCAGAGCTTATCCTGCTTTCCGTGTGTGAAGCACTTTGGAGGGGGGAGAGCATCTAGAGTTGTAGTTAGGCCTACTGTCGGAGTCTGGACAACCAAGGCAGTACCTTGGCCCAGGCAGTGGGGGGAAATAACATGGAGGTGATAGAATCAAGAGGAATTTCAAGGAAAGTGACCAGCCAGGAAGAGGATGGAATGAAGGCAGAATGAATAAAGGGGGGCATTAAGGAGGACTCTTGGGTTTCTTGCTGCAAGCTGGGAAGGAAAGTGGTTCTCTCCACTGGGTGACCTGATTGTATTATTAAACCTTCTCAGGAATGTGTGAGATAATGCAAGGAAGAGAATGGGAGAAACAGATGAACGGACATTGCCATGTTGGGGAGCCTGCCATATTTACCACTTCACTGAGCAACTGGGTTGAGTTTGGTCCAGAACTGCCTGCCCACTGTCACATTATTCTCTCACTGATGCACACACCTTCCCATTCTGCACTAAGAGTAGTCACACTTTGCTGATAAAATTCCCAGCAGACAAGTCCGGTCCATCATGTAAGCTGTCCCATGGCAAAGAGCAGCTAGGGGTTGAGCTCAGCAGGTACAGGGCTGGGGAGGCTGAAGAAGTTCAGTCAGCCCTGCTGTGTGAGCCCGGGGCTGCTGCCCCTCGGCACACATCTGTTGTGTGTGTCATGTCTTGCATGAGTCCCCTGCCTTCTCCAGGGCACCATGGTTGCGACCAACCTGACTGCGCTGCACAGGGACCCCACGGAGTGGGCCACCCCCGACACCTTCAACCCAGAGCATTTCTTGGAACATGGACAGTTTATAAAAAGGGAATCCTTTCTGCCTTTTTCAATAGGTGAGTATCTGGAAACAGGAGTGTGGGAACCCAGAGTCCCTCCCTCAGCCCTTCTTCTGCTCTCTCAGCCCTGCTCCCCTTGTGATACCTTGCTTCAGTTGGCATGTCTCTAGAGAGCCCTGCCTAGCATGACTCACTCTTGCTGTGAGTGCATTGCAGGGTTCCCTGGGCTGAGCATCACCGGGATTCATTCTCTTACGTCCTAAGCCCTGGCTTGACTCTGATGGAGATTTCAGCTTTAAATTGTTTGGTCCCCAGGAACTTTGGGGAGAGGAACTTAGCCTCTGCCTGTTACTCACAAAAGAAGGTTGGGCACTTGCCATATTTATAGAACTTAAAGTGTTCCAAGATCTTTTTAGTGCTTCCCACTCACAAAAACGTAAAGCTAATTGCTAAGAAAGGGGTAGGGGACGTTCCAGTAAAGGGGCTGCTTCCTTATCATTATGGGCATTACAAGTGACTCTAGGTGCCGTGGGCTTAAGTAGATGAGATTCTATCTGTAATACATTCTTCTGAACTTAACCTCTGCCTGTTACCCACAAAAGAAGGTTGGGCACTTGCCATATTTATAGAACTTAAAATGTTCCAAGATCTTTTTAGTGCTTCCCACTCACAAAAACATAAAGCTAATTGCTAAGAAAGGG
The DNA here is from genome assembly GCA_006408675.1 of Madoqua kirkii. Classification (NCBI taxonomy): domain Eukaryota; kingdom Metazoa; phylum Chordata; class Mammalia; order Artiodactyla; family Bovidae; genus Madoqua; species Madoqua kirkii. The sequence continues at coordinate 404 of SJYC01124302.1, read as the reverse complement.
GTAGGGGAGGTTCTAATAAAGGGGCTGCTTCCTTATCATTATGGGCATTACAAGTGACTCTTGGTGTCATGGGCTTAAGTAGATGAGATTCTATCTGTAATACATTCTTCATGAAGAGGTCTTTTTACTTTTTTAAATGAGATGGTTTGATAGCATCACCAACTCTATGGACATGAGTTTGAGCAAATTCTGAGATATAGTGAAGTACAGGGAAGTCTGTGTAGTGCAGTACATGGGTTGCAAAGAGTCAGACACAACTTGATGACTGAACAACAGCAATCCTTTGCAAATCTAGTGACTACATTAACATGGTGTGTAACTTAAAATATATGGAAGAGAATGCAGAGAAATCTGTTTCTCTCGTGTTTCCCACCCAGCCAGTTCCAAAGGGGTGTTTTACTCAT
>SJYC01124301.1:0-12370 GCA_006408675.1 Madoqua kirkii | reverse complement strand
TCTGATGCCCTCTTGCAACACCTACCATCTTACTTGATATTCTCTTACCTTGGACAAGGGGTATCTCCTTACTGCCACCATTCCTGACCTTCAATGTGGGATATATATTAGGCACTATATAATGTCTAAAGAATGAATGTATAAACCAAAGACGGAAGTCTACCTGTATTCTGATCATGCATTTACAAGATACTTTGAAAGAGTAAATATAGCATTCACTATGCATAGATTCAAAGAAGATGTGTAATAGGATGTTAATAGACAAGATACAGACAAGATACAGCAGGAGACTGTTTGCTGGATGATGAAAAAAAAAATTTACATCACCATCTTTAGATCTGAACAAAAATTGAAGGCAATTTCCATTTCAATCATTTATTATCTAAATTTCTCACCACTGAGGTGACTATAATGTCAAAGGCAGTACAAATTTGCATGACTTAAAAATATATTCCTCAAGCTCTTTGGGACATTAATAAAATCACAGAAAAAGCCAGTGGCTTGGGTCAGTTTCAATTTTCAGTTTTTGTTCATAAAACGTCCCTATATGAGAAGAAATTATTTGAATTTTTACCCACCTTGAACCATTAATCTAAGTAATTTAATTCTACTACATGTATATTTCTAATATCAAATTAATTTAATAAACAGAATAGACAGTGTCAATCATATCCCTAAATTTCAGCCACACACATTACTCATCTATATAAGGGTAACTAAAATGGAGAATTTGTATGTAATTTATACATACTAACATATTCACACGCTGTGTGTTGAAAGGAATTTATACTTCCAGAGGGTGGAAAACTTCATTTTTCAAGATAGTTAGGAGAAATTAATTTGAATCAATGAGATTTTAGAAATGGGTTTTAGACAGCTGGGTATAACTGGTTAATATTTTCAGAGTTGGGGATGATTGATTAATACTGTCTAACAAAGACAGAATCCCTGGGTTGGATGAATAATTTTCCTTAGTCTGTGATTCAGAACCACAATTGTGGTGCTTGCTCATGAAAGAGATTTGGGGGCAGAGGGAGTAGGAGGCCAGGAGTGCCAAAGCAGAGGCTGCTACGTAGCATCTAAAGAACCTTTTTAAGATTTTAGTCCTTTATCTTACAGTAGCCACTGTGAATTAGGGAGGTATTTTCAGAGGCATATTCCAGATTGAGTAGCCTCCCAAATTCTTAGAGGCTATCTAAGCATTCAAATTAAATCCAGCTGGACGCAAAGGTACTTCCTTTCCCAGCTTCAAAGACCAATACAAAAACAAACAAACAAATAACAAAAACCAAAGCCAAAGAGCAAAAACAGAAGAAAGGACTTCAACAGTTTACTTCTTTTCAACTTTCCAGGCGTAGCTATCCTATGTATAGCTATCCTATGCATGGCTTTTTTGAAATAGCTCAGATTAACCTAAGTCTATAATATCATTTTAGATCACTTAAAATTGGTTCCCTCAAGATTTCTATAGGCACAGAACAAAAGCTGAACAAACTCACAGAACAATGTCTATAGGCACAGAACATACAGTGTTTGCTACTGCATGCCTGGAATGATGCCTGGCATTCACTCCCCATTAGTTGAATGAAAGAAGGCTAGGGTTTTGTTCTTTTTTAATTGAAGTGTACCTGATCTACAGATCCAAATGCCAGGTTCAGAGTTGTTAGGTTGGAAGGCTGTACACTTATTCCAGTGATTCTGCCATTATTCTAATCTCTTTTGGAATTCTCTTATTGGAATTCCTGTCTTCGACCAAGGCATGTGGTTTTTGAAGGATTTATTGGTGGCAAACTTTGGTTTTGTGAGAAGATCTGCTATTCAGAAAATGCAAAATGCATCTGGAGCCCAGTCTGGTAAGTAAGTTTAGTAGTTTAACTTTTTAATCCCATTCATATGTGATTAGAAACTAACCAGACTGATTTTCCAATGCATTCCATAAAATATATCTGAGAGCAGCTCCAAATAGGAATTTCATAGATGTTTTGAAGAATGGTGGTACCACTGAAATAAGTGCAAAATCTAGGTGGGCAACCACCTTAAATAAAAATATATCCCTGTTATGTTTCTTTAAAAGATCTTTTGAAGTTTTGTCACATTAGAAAAACCAAAGTCCAAGTGATTCTTATTTCATATCTAGAAACAGTGCCTATAGATTATTTGGAACTGGCCACGGCTGAGCCCTTTTTCTCATCACTGGGACCAGTAGTTCCGGATTGCTCTGATGAGGCTGAGTTTGTGGTCATCTTCCTTGGTCTATCAGGACAGCAGAAAGAATAGCGCTAGTACCCTCGCTTCTTTAGCCAGCTGCGTTTTTACTGGAATTAAAATAAGGAACTTCTGGACTACCTGTTAACTTCTTACATGCTGAGATGAGAATAGGTTGAAGCCAAGGGAAAATGCTGATATACTTAAAACAAAGAACCAAAATAGCCTTATTAACAAACCTCAGGAAAATTTAACCAAGAAATTATTGCCAAATAAATCCCCAGCCTGTCAAAATGCTGAATATTTTGTTTCAAAAAGGAACTATATTTTTAGTCTCTGCCAAGCTTGTCAACACTCGAGTAACAAACTTAACATTTGTTTAAAAAAAAAAAAAAAGATGGGAGTGACTATTTTTACAAACCCTACCGGCTTCCTTATATATCAGCGGAGCAGAAATGCACAATTGACTCTTAGTGATCACAAATGCTAGGTTGGGGTCTTTGTAGGTCATCAATGAAGTGAAAGAAAATAAACAGCTACTGTCAAATGGAAGTTCCATGGAAACTGCTGGTTTCTTGAACCATTCCCACAAGAACAAAAGACAAGCTGAAAATAAAAGCAAACTCTGGTCTTGTTTCATGGTAGTTCACTAGTAGTTTCTTCTCTTTCTTTCCCTGTTTAGTATTCATTTTATTGGCCCCACTGTTGTAAGATGGACTTCCCCAGCGGATCAGTGGTAAAGAATCCTCCTGCAATGTAGGAGCCACAGGACACATGGGTTTGATCCCTAGGTCGGGAAAAGACCCTGGAGGAGGGCGTGGCAACCCACTCAGTATTCTTGCCTGAAGAAGCTCCATGGACAGAGGGGACTGGCGGGCTGCACTCCATAGGGTTGCAGAATCGAACATAACTGAAGAGACTTAGCGTTGCATGCATGTTGTAAGGTAGAGAGCTGAAGTAACTTATCAGAAATTTCAGGAACAGAGCCATTAGAATCTGTGCAGCCATACCATTATTTTGCCAACAAGGGTCTGTATAGTCAAAGCTATGGTTTTTTCATTAGACATGTATGGACGTGAGTTCAGTTCACTCCAGTCACTCAGTTGTATCCAACTCTTTGTGACCCCATGAACCACAGCATGCCAGGCCTCCCTGTCCATCACCAACTCCCAGAGTCCACCCAAACTCATGTCCATCGAGTCAATGATGTCATCCAACCATCTCATCCTCTGTCGTCCCCTTCTCTTCCTGCCCTCAATCTTTCCCAATATCAGGGTCTTTTCCAATGAGTCAGCTCTTCACATCAGGTGGCTAAAGTATTAGAGTTTCAGCCTCAACATCAGTGCTTCCAATGAACACCCAGGGCTGATCTCCTTTAAGATGGATTGGTTGGATCTCCTTGCAGTCCAAGGGACTCTCAAGAGTCTTCTCCAACACCCGTTCAAAAGCATCAATTCTTCAGCGCTCAGCTTTCTTCACAGTCCACCTCTCACATCCATACATGACCACTGGAAAAACCATAGCCTTGACTAGATGGATCTTTGTTAGCAAAGTAATGTCTCTGCTTTTTAATATGCTCTCTCGATTGGTCATAACTTTCCTTCCAAGGAGTAAGCGTCTTTTAATTTCATTGCTGCAATCACCATCTGCAGTGATTTTGGAGCCCAGAAAAAGAAAGTCAGCCACTGTTTCCACTGTTTCTTCATCTATCTGCCATGAAGTAATGGGACTGGATGCCATGATCTTAGTTTTCTGAATGTTGAGCCAACTTTTTCACTCTCCTCTTTCACTGAATGCTGAAGAATTGATGTTTTTGAACTGTGGTGTTGGAGAAGACTCTTGAGAGTCCCTTGAACTGCAAGGAGATCAAATCAGTCAGTCCTAAAGGAAATCAGTCCTGAATGTTCATTGGAAGGACTGATGCTAAAGCTGAAACTCCAATACTTCAGCCACCTGATGTGAAGAGCCAATTTATTAGAAAATGCCCTGATTCTGGGAAAGACTGAAGGCAGGAGAAGAAGGGGATGACAGAGGATGAGATGGTTGGATGGCAGCACTGACTGAATGGACGCGAGGCTGAGCAAGCCCCAGGGGACGGTGGTGGACAGGGAAGCCTGTGTGCGCTGTCCATGGGGTCGCAGAGAGGTGGACGCAACTGAGCGACTGAACAGCAGCACTTTGTTTGATTGCTTTTTGCTTTATTGCTCGTCTCCAGGTATTGTGTTTTTTACAAATTGAACATTTGTGGCAACCTTACCTCAAGCAAGTCCATCAACACCATTTCCCAACAGCATTGGGGAATAAGGAAAAATTAAAGCACGAGTGTATAACTGCTGGATAAACCTTAATTTGAAAATGTAATGGATTATTTTCTATGGATAAGTCAATATTGGTCAGAACACATGCTGACACTTAAATTTATTTCTACCAAATGAGTCCATTGGATATACCACCAACAAAAAATCCAAAAAACCCCAAACATCTTCCAATTTTTCTGGAGAATAAAAAAGGAGCTAGTCTGTCTTATTAGCTTGTGCTAACAAAAAATAACCCCCCAAAACTTGGCTTTGATATATTTAAAACAATAATATTAGCTGTTTCTGCTACCCCAGTGGGAATAGAGTTGTAATAAACTGGATATTGTCTGGGTTGGTGTGAGCTTTAACCCAGTAGGAGGCCAAAAAATACTTCTTACATGTTCATGGTTGAAATCATACGAGCCAGGTTCTATTTTATTCACATTTCTTCCTGAGAAGATCTCTGTGAATTGAAGACCGTGAGCCTGGGTATAGGCAGCTGAGACACACTTACACATTTTTGACAGGTGTCAGTCCCTTCTTCCCCTCACCCCCTCTCCAGGGATAATGTGTATACTGGACCTAAGATGAAGCTCTGTAGAGTCTGCTATGTCTTTGGTTGGTTTTGGTTTTTGCTTTTATTTTGGAATTGCAAAGTGTGAGTGAAAAGAGGACGATGAGATTGTTCAGGGACCAGGCAAGGATACAAGGAGAAGCTGCTGCTTCTCTGTCTTCTTCAAAATGTTTAATTACTGTCGTGTCTTAGATAGATCTGGTTTCTTGGGAAAGCCTCTTAGAAAAGCTGAAAGAACCATTGCACTATTTCTCCAAACTCTATGCTAAGAGGGATTCCAGCTGTGTCCTGCCAGAGCCTTCTTGTAGGATGTCACCCATGACTGCCTGCGTGCATGTGAAACACAGCTGAATACTACAGCTTTGGGGTCTTGAGCATGCCATTCATTTAAAAATACTTATACTGAAACTAATGATGTCTCAGCTGCATGAACTGAGACAAATTTATTTATGAAAATATATCAGATATTTGTGGGGGCTACCAAAAACATTGGTGTGGAATTTAGGAGCACCCAAAGTCTTACATTGGGCTTTCAAGTGGCACTAGTGGTAAAGAACTCACCTGCCAATGCAGGTTCAATCCCTGGGTCAGGAAGATCTCCTGGAGGAGGGCATGGCAACCCACTCCAGTATTCTTGCTCAGAGAATCCCATGGACAGAGGAACCTGGTGGGCAACCATAGGGTTGCAAAGAGTCAGAAATGATTGAAATGACTTAGCATGCACTGCTACTGCTGCTGCTAAGTCGCTTCAGTTGTGTCCAACTCTGTGCGACCCCACAGACGGCAGCCCGCTGGGCTCCGCCATCCCTGGGATTCTCCAGGCAAGAACACTGAAGTGGCATGCACAGACAAGGTCTTATATTAGCAGGTAGGGGCAATAACTGATTACATTTAGATTACAGCTATTATTGGAACAGCATCTGTGTCCACCCAGTGAGGTTAACACAAGAGAGAGATAGCAGCAGTGACGTTTTGCACATCTTAGGCTAATTATTGGAGAAGGAAATGACAACCCACTCCACTGTTCTTGCCTGGAGAATCCCAGGGACGGGGGAGCCTGATGGGCTACCATCTATGGGGTCACACAGAGTTGGACACGACTGAAGTGACTTAGCAGCAGCAGCAGTAGCAGCTTAGCAGGCTAATTATAATGATCTGTTATCAACTGAATATGTCCCCTAAGATTCAGATGTTGAAGCCTACTCCCCAGTGTGATGGTGTTTGAAGGTGGGGGCTCTGGGAGGTAGTTAGGTCATGGGGATGGAGTCCTCATGCTAGAGTTAAATGCCCTATAGGAAGGGACTCAAGAGAGATGATGGCTGTCTTGGCCAGGGAGGACATAGTAAGAAGGTGACTGTCTACCAGCCAGGAAGCCCACCTTCACCAGACACCAGCTGGTGATACCTTCATCTAAGATTTCCCATCCCAGAACTGTGAGGAGTAAAATTCTGTTGTTTAAACCCCCTAGTCTATGTCATTTTGTTATAGCAGCCCAAACTAAGACATTGGCACTGAAGTAATTTTATTTATCAATCCCTGCTTGTCAGAAACAATTAGGAAATTTCCTCACCCCCATAGTTTCAAGAGGTTTGTAAATTTTTTATTTATTGTAGATACTTCATATTCTAAGAATAACTTTTGGCTCATTTTCTAACAGAGTGTCCAGTGCCTTGCTGAATCCATAATTTAGGGCACTAATTTCCCCCTCTGGGTTTTCCTTGGGTAAATTAAGAATTATAGAAATGACGAAACATATGACAAGAGAACTATTAAGAATATACAGAATTTCACAAAGGAAAAGACATATAAATGTTGTAGTCTGATGTTAGCCACAGAGTACAAACTTTCAGTTGTAAGATAATATGTTCTGGAGATCTAATGTATAGCATGGTGAATGTAATTAGTGATATAGTGTATACTTGAAATCTGCTAAGAAAGAAAATCTCAAATGTTCTTCCACTTCGTCACATACAAAATGTAACTATGTAGGGTAATGGATCTGGTAATTAGCTAGATTGTGGTGATTATTTCACAATATATCTGTATACCAAAACATCATATTATATAACTTAAATATACACAATTTTTATTTGTCAATCATACCTCAGTTCAGTTCATTCGCTCAGTCGTGTCTGACTCTTTGCGACCCCATGGACCACAGCACACCAAGCTTCCCTGCCCATCACCAACTCCCGGAGCTTTCTCAGACTCATGTCCATCGAGTTAGTGATGCCATTGAACCATCTCATCCTCTGTCGTCTGCTTGTTCTCCCGCCTTCAGTCTTTCCCAGCATCAGGTGGACAAAATGTTGGAGTTTCAGTTTCAGCATCAGTCCTTCCAATGAATATTCAGGACTGATTTCCTTTAGAACTGACTGATTTGATCTCCTTGCAGTCCAAGGAACTCTCAAGAGTCTTCTCCAATACCACAGTTCAAAAGCATCAATTCTTTGGCACTCAGCTTTCTTCACAGTCCAACTCTCACATTCATACATGACTACTGGAAAAACCATAGCTCTGACTAGATGGACCTTTGTTGATAAAGTAATGTCTCTGCTTCTTAATATGCTATCTAGGTTGGTCATAGCTTTGCTTCCAAGGAGGAAGTGTCTTTTAATTTCATGGCTGCAGTCATCATCTGCATGATTTTGAAGCCCAAGAAAATAAAGTCTCTCACTGTTTCCCCATCTACTTACCATGAAGTGATAAGACCAGATGCCATGATCTTAGTTTTCTGAATGTTGGGTTTAAGCCTCATTTTTGAGTTTTAATTATAACTCATTATTAATTAGTTAAAATTATAATTCACCATAATTAAAACTCACGATTTAATAAGTTTTATTAAATTTAATGAGTTTTAAATTTATTTATTTAATGAGTTTTCATTAAATTATGAGTTTTAATCATACCTTAGTAAAGTCAAAAAACCAAACCAAATGAAAAAAGGTGCATATGTATAGAGTTTTATCTTATACATAATACAATCATTGATTATATTAATAAAAGAATGAATAGTATATATTAAAAATTTTTTTATAAATTAGAGGATAATTGCTTTATAATGTTGTTAGTTTCTGCTGGACAACAATGTGAATCAGCTATAAGGGCACATACATCCCTTCCCTCTTGATCCTCCCTCCCACTCCCCCATCTCATCCCTCTAGGTCATCCCAAAGCACAGAGCTGAGCTCCCTGTGTTATGATGCAACTTTCCACTAGCTATCTGTTTAACACATGGTAGTGTATATATGCCAATGCTATTCTCTCAATTTTTCCCACCCTCTTCTCCCCATGCTACATAATATATTGAATAAGTATTTATTAGTGGAAGAGTACTTAACTAAATTGTGGTACATCTATTCATGCAATGAAAACCAATATAGCGATTAAAAAGATTAAGGAAGTTCTTAATAAATTGATCTGAGCAAAACTTCCTGTGGGGTTAAAAAAAAATGCTGCAATCTGGGTGGGGCAGGGAATTTGAGGGGAGTGTGGGTAAGCAGAAAGATATTATGAAAGTATTGCAGTAAATGATTGAGTAAACTGACATAGTCTAAGGTAAAACCAAGAGTCCTCATGTTGGCCTGTGGCTCGATGTATTGATCCCTAAGAGCTCAATGGTGCATTGCTGCCACCAGCCAGAAGTGCTAATGCAGGTCTTCAATGAGTAAGTTCATAAATCCAGGATAAAGAGATTAATGTAGTATTGATATGTAAGATACATATTTGTGGAGATTATATGCACATAATGTGTTATCATTACTATGCTACTTTAAATATATTTTATCTGATTTTAAGATACGTGAATTAGAGTTAATGGTTTCCTATATTTTAAGGTTTGAGTCACAACAGTTGATTCGATGTTAGGAAAAAATATACTTATTAAATTTGTTAAATTTACATGACAGGTATTTGACAGTTACACTAATTATAGATGTGCTGAATATATAACAGTAGTGTGAAATGTCTAAGGAAATTTCATTAGTAATTTAAGAGAGGAGAAATTAATCCTTTAATTTATGAGTTAATTTAAATATTAAGAAACATAAAAATAACTTTTCTTATTTTGGGACAACTTTTATTTTCCTAAAATAAATTAAAAAGTTCATAAGCTAAATTTAAACATTCATAAAAACAGATTCTTGATTTATATATTAATAAATTCAGTACTAATTTTAAATTCTGCTACAGTAAACTTTTCCTTCTGGATACAAAAATTCTCTTTTAAAAGTTGTAAAAAAATCCATTGAACACTCCCATTGTGATCTCAGAGATACAGTAACTTAAGTGCTTGAGATGGAAAATGCTCAGAGAAAATCTTAAGTTAGCTGTCTCCAACTTTTAAAATCCCGCTCCAATCTCCAGGTTAGCGTAGCTTCCTTCCATCTTGGTGATCTTGACCCCAAAGCATGACTGTTATTGATCTTTGCTCCTTTCCTCCTTGGGATGCCACTGGAGGGCAGACAGAAACACAAGACTTTTTTGTATTTAATTAATTTTTATTGGCGTATAGTTGCTTTTAAACACACACATAGTTGCTTTACAATGCTGTGTAGTTTCTACTTTACAACAAACTGAATCAGCTGCGTGCTGACATATATCCCCTCTTTTTGTGGATTTCCTTCCCATTTAGGTCACCACAAAGCATAGAAGTTTCTCATTAGTTATTTATTTTATACATAGTATCATTAGTTTATATACACCAATCCCAATCTCCCAATTCATCCCACTCCATGTTTTCCCCCTTGGCATCCATACTTTTGTCCTCTATGTTTGTGTCTCTCTTTCTGCTTTGCAAATATGATCATCTATACCATTTTTCTAGATTCCACATATATGCCTTAATATACGATATCTGTTTTTCTCTTTCTGAGCTACTTCACTCTGTATGACATTCTCTGGGTCCATCCCTGTCCACAAAATTTAATTTCCCCCATCTGGTTTCCTGGAGAGGAATTAATTGTAAATGTCTTTATTCCTTTTCTAATGGAATTATCTCTTTCATTGGTTTTCCAACTTCACTTTTATGCAACAATTTCCAACAAGCAATTAATTCACTTACAGAAGTCCTCATGGTTCAAAAAAAGGTATTCAGCAGTGAATTCAAGCATACCAGAAGTCTGAACTAGGGACACGTGCAATGAGAGAGGTGTTATGCATCTGCAGTTCCTAAATAGGTCTCACTGTTCCTTGTCTCTTTGACTACAGTGTCCTTTCTTCTCTTTGTCTAACTTACTCCTCCAATTTTGAAATTGCATCTTTTCCTGACTGCTTGAATAATTCTTTCAGGGGCTTAATTCCCCTCATCCCAGCCCCAAACATTCTGAGACTTATTTATGCTTCTGTCCACAGCTATTTGGTGGTCCATTCAATGGCTATATTACATTTTATTTATTCATTTCACTGTCAGTGAAAATTTCATGTTTTCAGTCTTTCTATTTATTACAAATAATGCTGTTATAAATAACTGTATACTCATCTCCTAGTGTGTTTGCACAAGAAATTTGCTAGAAGGGAAGAAGGAAATGGCAACCCACTCCAGTATTCTTGCTTGGAGAATCCTGTGGACAGAGGAGCCTGGTGGGTTGCTTTCCATAGGGTCGCGCAGAGTCAGACACAGCTGAAGCGACTTAGAATGCACACATGCGTGAGTATGTAGGAATGGATTTGATGGGTCAGTTTTAATAGGTGATGCTCTGATTTCTACTGTGCTGCAGCATGTAAGACATCCTCTTGCTAAATGTCTTTATGAACACTTGATATTGGCAAGATTTTTAAAATTTGCTAGTCATAGCGGTCTGAAATAATGTTTTATTAGGGTTTTAATTTGTGTTTTTGAATACAAATGAATCGAACATCTTCAAATGTTTGTTACTATTTGGTTTCTCCCCATTGTGTTCTATGTGTTCATATTTTGCCTATTTTTCCATTCACTTAATATTTTTAACAGAGCTTAGCACATAGGAAAATATATAAATATACATATGTTTTGAATATATGCTGCTGCTGCTGCTAAGTCACTTCAGTCGTGTCTGACTCTGTGTGACCCCATAGATGGCAGCCCACCAGGCTCCCCCGTCCCTGGGATACTCCAGGTAAAAACACTGGAGTTTGAATATATAAACAACTATATTCTTATATGATAGAAATTCTTTATAATTTATGAACTTAATCCCTTTCTCAGGTTTGTATGTGGCAAATGTCTTCTCCCAGTTGATGGCATGTAGTTTTCATTCTCATTTCATACTCATTTCATGGTATCTTTCAATGAATAGGAATTATTTTAATCTAACTTATTTTGTCAGTATTTTATTTATGAGTTTCATACTTTAAGTTGCATTTAACAATGAATTTGGCTTGAACCCAAGTGACAAAGATGTTTTTCTATATTTTCTTCCAAAAGAGTCTTGTAAAAACAAAACTTTATTTGTGAAATAGTTTCAAGCTTGCAGATAAGATGAAAGGATAAAAATATGCAAAGGACAGTAGTATGCTTTCTACCCAGATTCACATATTGCCACATTTTTGCCTCCATTTTCTTTTGCTTTCCTTCTCACCTCACTGTTTTCCTCTCTTCCTCTCCTGATACATTTAAAGATAGGATGAATAAATCATGATCCCTTCAACATAAATACTTCAGTGTATATTTCTTAAAAATAGCGATAGTGTTTTAAAAGCTTTAAAAATTTGCATTCCCCACTTAAATCCTTGATCCTTCAGAAATTAATTTCTGAGTAAGTTATGAGGTAGAGATAAAAAATATGGCTTTTTATAGTTAACTGATAGTCCCACCCTATATGAGAAGAGTCTAAGCTTTCCTCCGTAATGACACTTCCAACAAATATCTCATTTTTACACATGCATGGCCCTGGGCTGCTGAGTTTATCCCATTGGTCTCTTTGTCCATTTTATCAAGACTGACCACACTATCTTAACTTTTATAGTATTGTAGTGAGCCTTGCCGTCAGATTGAGAAAATTCCCCTACCTTCTTTATCTTCTTGACTACCATAAGCTCTTTGACTTTTCATATAAATACTGGAATTAGTTTGTCAACTTCCAAGAAAAATCATTTGGGACTCTTGATTGCAGTTTAATTAAATCTATAAATCAGTTTGTGTGTTGTCCTTACAAAACTGAGCCTTCTGCTCTATGAAGTTAGTAATGTATCTCCACTTATTTAGATATTTTAAACTGTCTTTTTTAATACACATGTATATACCTTTGCTTATAGAAAGATATTGCATGCATTTTTTAGATTTGTGACTAATTGATATTTTATATATATATTCTTG